>PVJN01001428.1:0-120711 GCA_004026805.1 Lasiurus borealis
TCTCCGTACCTCAGCTTTTTGCAGTTCCTCTGGGTGTCTTTGAGCCCCTCTCTTTCCTTCTAGCTATAGAACTTCCACTCAGCCAGCTTTCCTGTGGTTCTGGATGATGTCTGTTCTGTCTTTTAGTTGTAGTTTTGAAATTGTTGTGCGAGGCAGCAGTGTAGGTGTTTACCTATGCCGCCATCTTGGCTCCTCCGCCCTCTGGAGCTGTCTTAAAGGGTCATGGCATTAGGAATGTTGAGAACCACTGTTCTAGAGGGAAGACTAACCTCTGCTCTGGCCTTGCTATCCTTTTATTGAGACTTTGGGAGACACCCATACATAGCCTTTAGGCAGGAAATGACAATAACAAAAATACATAAGACAAACAGAGGTGGAGGCTGCTTCTGCTAACAATGTTTCAACTAAACAGTGAGTGGTTAGAGCAATTAAGGTTGTTGGTTAGCCTTCTGGGCTTCCTATCAACATCTTTCTATTAGTGAAACAATGTTTGGTTTCTGACAATTTACCATCACACCAAAAAAATTGAGATACCTAGGAATAAACATATGTAAGGAGGTAATACCTATACACAGAAAACTACAGGACACTGATAAAAGAGATAGAGGAAGACATAAAGTGATGGAAGAACATACCATGTTCGTGGATTGGTAGAATCAACATAATTAAAATATCTATACTACCCAAGCAATCTGTATATTCAATGCACTCTCCAGTAAAATACCAACGGCATATTTCACAGACCTAGAAAGAATCCTCCAAAAATTCATCTGGAATAAAAAAATACCCAAAATAGCCACAGTAAACCTGAAAAAGAAGAACAAAGTAGGTGGGATCTTAATAACAGTTTTCAAGCTGTATTAGAAAGCCACAGTTCTCAAAACAGCCTGGTACTGTCTCAAGAACAGACATACAGACCAATGGAATAGAATAGAGGATGCAGATATTCACCCAAACCACTATGATCAATTAATATTTGACAAAGGAGAAATGAACATACGATGGAGTCAAGACAGTCTCTTCAATAAATGGTGTTGGGAAAATTGGACCAAAAAAAATGAAACTAGACCACCAACTTACACCATATGCAAAAAATAAACTCAAAATGGATAAAATACTTAAATATAAGATGGGAAACCACAAAAATAATACAGGAATCCACAGGCAGTGAAATCTCAGACATATGCTGAAGCAATTTCTTCACAGATACCACTCTAAGGCAATGGAAACTAAAGAGAAAATATATAAATGGGACTACATCAAAATGGAAAGCTTTTTTCACAGCAAAATAAACTATCAACAAAACAACAAGAAAGCCCACTGTATGGGAGAACATATTTGCAAATGTTATCATTGATAAAGGTTTAATCTCTAACTTTTACAGGGAACTCATATAATTTAATAAAAGGAAGATAAATGATCCAATATAAAACAGGCAACGGACCTAAATAGAAAGTTCTCAAAAGAAGACAGAAGGAAGGCCAAGAGACATATGAAAACATGGTCAAAGTCACTAATTATCTGAAAGTTGCAATTCAAAACGACAATGTGGTATAGTCTCACACCTGTTAGAATGGCAATCATCAACAAATCAATGACAACTGCTGGTGAGGATGTGGAGAAAAGGAAACCCTCTTTCACTGCTGATGAGAATGCAGACTGATGCAGCCACTGTAGAGAACAGTATGAAGTTTCCTCAAAAAAATAAAAATGGAACTCCCATTTGATCCAGTAATCCCTTCTGGAAATATACTCTAAGAAACTAGAAATAACATTCAGAAAGGATATATGTGCCTGTATGTACATAGCAGCACAATTCACTATAGCTAAGACTTGGAAACAGCCTAAATGCCCATCAGCAGATGAATGGGTTAGAAAACTATGGTACATGTACACAATGGAATACTATGCTGCTATAAAAAAGGGAATTCTTACCATTTGCAGCAGCATGAATAGAACTGGAGAGCATTACACTAAGTGAAGTAAGCCAGGCAATGAAAGAAAAATATCACATGATCTCACTCCTTTATGGATAATAAAGAACATTATAAACTGATGAACAAAAATATAAAGCATCATATAAAGCAGTAAAGCATCTAATAGACTGGGGAGTGTTAGGATAGGGGTTAAAGAGATTAACCCAGTGGTTCTCAACTTTTCTAAATCCAAGATTCTTGAATACATTTCCTCATGTTGTGGTGACCCCAACCATAAAATTATTTTTGTTGGTACTTCATAACTGTCATTTTGCTACTGTTAATGAATTGTTATATGAATATCTGTGTTTTCCAATGTTCTTAGGGACCCTGCTAGCAGTTCTCAACCTGTGGGTCACTACATATAAGCACAACCACTGGACACAAGACAGGGTGGTGGTGGTGGGGGGAGTTGAGGGGATGCAACAGTTGGTAGGGGAGGCTGGGGAAGGTCAATGGGGAAAAATTGACATATATGTACTACTATGTGTAATACTTTAAACACTAAAATAAAAATTAAACAAAAAACAGTGGTACATCAATGCAATATTACCCTGCTGTAAAAAAGAAGGAATTCTTACCCTTTGCAACAGCATGGATGGACCTGGAGACCATTATGCTAAGTGAAATAAGCCAGTTGGATATCACATAATTTCACTCACTTGTGGAATATAATGACTATCATGTACTGAAGAATAAAAATAGATCCTGAGATATAGAAGCATTGAACAAATAATCAAACCTCAGAGAGAAGGCCAGGGAGGTTGAGAAGGGAAGGGTAAAAATCCATCAGAGGACTTGTGTGTGTGCATATATGCATTACCTGTGGACACAGACAATAAGGAGGTGAGGGAATGCATTGTGTGGGAGTGGCAGAAGAGAGGTCGATGGGGTAAAAAGGAGACATATGTAATACTTTACACAATAAAGAATTTAAATTCAAAAAGAAGAAATTAATATCCCAGTCAGGGTTCATAGTAAAAAGATTAACAGCTGGTCATTATTGGATTGGTTATTGGATCCAGAGGAATTACTGGGTATTAGCACCTTGTCACTGGGGTGACTGGAAGCACTCTGGTAACTGTAGCAATGGTTATTTTCCCTGCAGTATACAAATACATATTAGAGGCTCAATGCACGAAAATTCTTGCACTTGGGGTGGGAGGGAGGGTCCCTCAGTTCGGCCTGCACCCTCTCACAAACAGGGACCCATTAGGTAGAGTCCCTAAGCCTGGCCTGAGATCAGAGCTTATTAGAGATTTCCTTCCCCTGTTGCAGGCAGCTTGCCCCACCCCCACAACTACCACTGCTTGCCATCTATACAGCCTGTCCCCTTTGCCCCCATCACCAATGGCTTTCCTCTGTAGGCAACAGGTTGGGGAGTAATGGCTTGGCTGGCCTGGGCCTCTCTCTTTCTTTGCTGGGGGTAAGATCAGCCCTGTGAGGAGCTGTCTGCCTATCTAATCACCGCAAACTGCTGGTCTGCCTACCTGAGCTCCTCTAACCACTGGACTTGCTACCAGATCACCCCTAAACACTTGCCTGCCTCCTTGATTATCTGGGGGCAGGACTATACCAGCAAGGGGCCTTCTGCCTACCTGTTCTTCCCTAACCACTCACCTGCCTACCTGTTGGCCCCTAACCATTTGCCTTTTGCCTGCCTATCTGATCACCCTTAACTGCTGGTCTGCCTACCTGATTATCCTTAACAACCTAAGCACTCTTCCTGCCTGCCTGGATTGGCCCTAAATACTTGCTTGGGGGTGAGGTAGGCTGAAAGGGGCTGTGGTGGTCTGGTCTCTAGTTGTTATGGTTGTAACAACTCTGGCCTTTTCTATATAGGGTATATACATGGCATGGCACAGTCTTGTTGGAAGAAGCCATCTTCATTGGGATACACTATCTACATGATAGGATGAACTTGATCAGAAAAGTATGTTGTGCTATTAAGAGCTTGTTTCACATGAATTAAAGGGCCCAAATTATGCCAGGAAAACATGCTCAAAACCATAACACTACCCCTACCAGCTTGAAGGGTTGTATTCATGCATGTGGGGTGAATGCTTTCATGCTGTTTCTGCCAAATTCTCACTCTGCCATCTGCATGATGCAACTGGAAATGTGATTCATCGGACCACATGACTTTTTATCAATGCTCAACTGTCTGATCCTTGTGTTCCTGTGTGAATTGGAGACATTTTATCTTGGTAACTCTAGACAACAAAGGTGTTCAAACAAGCCTTTGGCTTTCATATCCCATATGATGCAGTATATGGCTAATTTGCCTACAAACATCAGGTGGTCATAATAATAAAAGGCCTTTATAATAAAAAGTTAATAAGGCAAATTGTCCCCTCCACTAGGAGTTTGACCCGAAGGTAGGCCGACCAACTGCCCATGTTCCCTGACCAACTCCACTCATGCAATAATTCATGCACCTGGCTTCTGGTGTGGGTGGATATATATATATATATATATATATATATATATATATATATATATATATATACACACACACATATATATACATACATATACATACTAGAGGCCTGGTGCATGGAATTCATGCATGGTAGGGTGTGTCCCTCAGCCCAGACTGCACCCTCTTCAATATGGGACACCTCAAGGGGTGTCCAATGCCTATTTTACTCGATCCTGGTAGGATTGGTCCTGAATGGACAATCAGACATCCCTCCTACAATCCATGACTGCTAGCTCCTACCTGCTCACCTGCTGCCTTCCTTATTGCCCCTAACCACTTCTGCCTGCCAGTCTAATAATCCCTAACCATTCCCCAGCCAGCCTGATTGATGCCTAACTGCTCCTCTGCCAGCCTGTTTTCCCCTAACTGCCTCCCCTGCAGACCTGGGTTCCCTCCCAACTACCCTTCTCTGAGGCCTGGTCACCCCCAACTTCCCTCCTCTGCCAATCTGATCACCCCTAACTGCCCTCCCCTGCAGGCTTGAATGCCCCCAACTGTCCTCCCTTGCAGCCTTAGTACTTCCCAACTTTCCTCCTCTGCTTGCCAACTTGTTGAGCCATCTTGTGTCCACATGGGGACATTCATCTTTGACCAAATGGTGGTAGCTATCTTGTGTGTTGGGGTGATGGTCAACTTTCATATTATTATTTTATTAGATAGGATTACATAGGATAGAGGCCTGGTGCACAGGTGAGGGCCAGCTGGTTTGTCCTGAAGGGTGTCCTGGGTCAGAATGGGTGTTCTGTTGTGGCATTTTGAGGCCTGGGTGAGAGGCCTATGGTGGTTTTCAGGTCAGCCATGTCCCCTGGTGACCCAAGCAGAGGCCCTGATATCTGAGATTTATTTATCTTCTATAATTGATACTTTATAGCCTTGAGTGAAGGCCAAGGCAGGCCAGCGCAGGTAGAAAGCTTGGCTTCCTCTACCACCAAGGACAACTCAAGCCTCCTGCTCTCCCCAGCTCCATTGGGATTTACTTATCTTTTACAAATGAAACTTTGTAGCCTTGAGTGGAGGCCTGGGCTGGACAGGACAGGCAGAAAGCTTGGCTTTCTCCATTGCTGGGAAAACCGAAGCCTTCTGCTCTCTCCATGGCAGTAGCCATCTTGGTTGGGTTAATTTGCATGCTTGTTCCTGATTGGCTAGTAGGCATGGCTTGTGGTTGTAGGTGTAGGTATGGTCAATTTGCATATTACTCTTTTATTAGATAGGATACTGAGTGGCCAGATTATTATGTTATTATGAGTTCAGAGATCATAATAATCTGGACACTCAGTGTGTGTGTGTGTATGTGTGTGTGTGTGTGTGTGTGTGTGTGTGTGTGTACACATAACCAACCAGAATGTATGGATGAAGGACCTATTTCCTATTCATCTTAGCATCCCAGCTGGCAGAGACAGGACAAGAGGTTAGTAACTCAGATAAGTAGTCTTTGAATTTAATGTATTTTTTAACAGAAAACTTAGGAACAATTTAAATTCATTTAAGTTCTGCCCCTTTAATTTTCTTTAAGTAGGAGATAATGAATGTTTCCAATATACACAGAGTGGAGAGAAAAGGACATTATAGCTAGAGACCTGACAAGTCATGGTTGGATTACAAATTCCATTTGCTAGGAGTTGTTCTTACAATTCAACAGAGATGCCAAAGTAAAGTTAACTGATAAAAAATGTGAAAAACAATATCATTATTTTGACAGACATGGTGTCATTTAAAAATTAAATAAGACAAGGACATTTTGGAATGTTTGGGTTTCATGCCTTGCTCTTTGGATAAAGTTCATGTTTTCTTTTCCCCAAAATTTACTTTTCATTTATCTCTTGCTTTCCTGCTTGTTGGTGTCTTATTTAGCAGAAGTGGAAAGAGCATGTGGAAGAAATTAAAAAAATTGCAGTTGCAATGAAGCCTATCAAATACCAAAAGTTATCTGTTTAGTTTTACCTATAATTTATAGTGAGTACAAATAAAAGCCTCCCAACAATATCAGGCCTTCTCTGATATCATATGACAAGGATTATATTACATAATGTACCAGAACCTGAATTATATCTTGAGGCATGTTGTAGATACCTAGAGTGGAGGGTGAGATGGATATACTGAACATTTTAATTACAATCATGGTAGATAACATTTTCACTGCATATTACATTAGTTAATGAACTTAATGAGCAGGACTTGCAAATCATCAGTTTCACTTCAGTACTATATAATAAAAGGCTAATATGCAAATAGACTGAACAGCAGAATGACTGGTCACTATGATGCACATTGAACACCAGGGAGCAGACACTCAATGCAGGAACTTCCCCTTGGAGGTCAGTGCACTTCCACATGGGGAGTGCCATTTAGCCAGAAGCAAGGCTTATGGCTGATGAGTGCAGTGGCAGTGGCAGGAGCCTCTCCCACTTCTCAGACTAAGACATCAGTTGGATATCCCCAAAGGCTTTCAGACTGCGATAGAGCACATGCCAGGCTGAGGGACTCCGCCTGAGTGCACAAATTTCATGCACTGGGATTCTAGTTCATTGCAAAATGTATGGATCATTTGCGTGAATTTCTACTCTACTTAAAGGAAGGTAAAAGCTTCTATGAACTCAACTTGCTTTTTTCACTAAGTAATAATCATCTCTAAGTCTGAAACTATAGTAGCCTGCAATTGGACTTGTATTGTTTTCCTACCTAGTTTACTTCAGACCTAATTGCCCTGTAGGAAATTATGAGGGTTTTCTTTCTTCCCTTCCTCCTGCCACTCTCCCACCTCCCTCCTTTTCTTTCTTCTCTTCTTCCTTTCATTATCTTTCTGTTTATAATTTTTATCATAATTGACACAATAATCCGTGCATATTTGATGTACACAATTTGATGTTTTGACATATATATCCCACAAAACTATCAGCAAAATCAAGATAGTGAACATATTCATCAATCCACAAAATTTACTTACATTTCTTTGAATCCTTCCCTCACAACCTTCTTCAAGATTTATCCCCAAGCAACCACTGATGTATTATGAAAGTTTTTTTTTGTGCTCTCATATTTATTTATTTATTTATTTATTTCTTCTTCTTTTTTTTAATTAATTTTTTATACATATTTCCCCATTGCCCCCCTCCCTCCCAGGCATACCCAACCCCCCCCCAGTGTCTATGTTCATTGGTTATGCTTATATGCATGCATACAAGTCCTTTGATTGATCTCTTATCTACCTCACCTAACTTTAATCTTCCTGCTGTAATTTCACAGTCTGTTTGAAGCTTTACTGCCTCTGTATCTATCCTTTTGTTCATCAGTTTATAATGTTCTTTATTATCCACCAATGAGTAGGATCATGTGATGCTTCTCCCTCATTGACTGGCTTATTTCACTAAGCATAAGGCTCTCCAGTTCCACCCAGGTTGCTGCAAATGGTGAGAATTCCTTCTTTTTAATGGCAGCATAGAATTCCATTGTGTAGATGTACCACAGTTTTCTGATCCACTCATCTGCTGACGGGCACCTAGGCTGTTTCCAAATTGTAGCTATTGTAAATTGTGCTGCTATGAACATAGGGGTGCATAAAACCTTTCTGATTGGTGCTTGTGATTTCTTAGGATAAATTCCTAAGAGTGGGATTACAGTGTCAAATGGGAGATCCATTTTTAGTTTTTTGAGGAAACTCCATACTGTTCTCCACAGTGGCTGCACCAGTCTGCATTCCCACCAACAGTACACAAGGGTTCCTTTTTCTCTGCATCCAAATCAAAACAACAATGCGATACCATCTTACACCGATCAGAATGGCAATCATCAACAAATCAACAAACGACAAGTGTTGGCGAGGATGCAGAAAGTTTTCTTATTTTGATAGGTTATTATTGTAGATTCTGATTTTCTTAAAACAGTTTGATTGTAAATTTTAACATTCTTAGGTGAACTAGTTTTGCACAGTAAACAGAGAAGCATGAATACTCTTCAAACACATGCATATAAGCCTAACAAGGTCAAAATAAAGTGAAATAAATATACTCCTTTTATAATTGCTGTGGCCATTTTACAATTACAAACAAGAACATTTTATATTGACTGCTTTAAGGTAACTACTCAGAAACACAGATTCTGGCACATTATGTTTTCTTGAGGTAAATGCACTATTCAGAAAGCCCAAACTTGTGCCTTATGTGGAAACATGTCTGTAGCTCAGGGCACAATGGATAGAAAAGCTATAGTAAATACTGACCCTCTGAAATCAGGGTCTAGAATTTGTTATTAAATAACTCTATTAGGTGATATAAATTACTATTTGTATTTAAATGATTTTTTCCTGTCCTCCTTATTCTGCTTTAGGTAAAAATATAAAAAATGAATACCTAGTGATGTGTATTATAGACACTGCGATATACATTGCATGTTTTCTGGTGAAGATGCAAAGGATGAAGTAGCCTAGCTCTGTCCTAGACACAGGAGTAGGAATACTATTTTTATGTCTTTATGTACATATGTTTTCAAAGGAATATAATTAGATCCCTAATCGGTTTGGCTCAGTGGATAGAATGTTGGCCTGCAGACTGAAGAGTCCCAGGTTTGATTCCGGTCAGGGGCATGTACCTTGGTTGCAGGCACATCCTCAGTAGGGCATGTGCATGTGGCAGCTGAATCGATGTTTCTCTCTCAATGTTTCTAACTCTCTATCTCTCTCCCTTCCTCTCTGTAAAAATATCAGTGAAAATATATTTTTTAAAAAAGAAATAGAATTAGAATAGAATTCCATCACAGGTAGTTTTCTGTTTCTGAATCTGTAAAATAAGAATAACAATTACAAAGTTGTGTTAAGGATGGAAGGACATATATAGAAGAAATGTGGTATATAACATGAAGGCCTCAAAGAATGTTAGATATTATGAGATAAAAATATTTATATTTTAATGCTATTTGAATAAAATTGTACACACTTACTTGCCTTTTGAAAGTGATTATTGATTGAGCTCTAGAAACTGTATTTAATCAAGAAAATCTTGGATTGGCCAACTATTGAGTTAGCTGCTTGGAAACAGTTGTAAGAGGGTCACTTCTGATTAAAGCTGACATCTAACACTTTTTAAAATGAATTCCTTCCAAGCTTGCACATGTACTCCACCTTATTGTTTATTGAATTGCAAACTGTGTTACTTAAAAAAAGTACAGACACTTCATTTACTTTCTGCTGATAATTAATGCAATTAAGAATAATTAAAAGCTCAGGCATAAAAGCTCAGGCACTACTAATTCCCTCATAACATGTACTTAAAGCTGAGGCAGCTATAAGGATTTTAAAAGATTCTAATCCCACATGTTGTGGGGACTGGTACCATATTCTTGAATTGTTTGTTTCTCTTCTATGTGGAAATAAGCACATAAATTGGAAGTGCCAGCATAGGCAAGTTCAGGCTTCAGTGTTTGATGAAGTATGTATTGCTCTTTTGGGGACTGGGAGGCTAAAGCCCTGGTCCTTCACTACAGTAATTGACAAAGCACTGGTTTAAGATTAAATTTTTGTTTGGTCCAACCTGTGGAGATCTGGGTTGTCCCCAAGTCTCTCCTCAAACACTTACCATAAATTTCTTTATTGATTAAGTTATTACATATGTGTCCTTATACCCCCATTCCCTGCCATTCCCTCCACTCATGCCCTTATTCCCCGCCCCCCCCACCATTGTCTGTGTCCATTGGTTAGGCTTATATTCATGCATACAAGTCCTTTGGTTGATCTCTACCCCTTACCCACATCTTCCCTTACCTTGAAGGTCACGTGGTGAGTAAATGTTAGCAGATAATAAAAAATGTCCTGTGTGTATGTGTGCACATGTGTGAGTGAGTGTGTGTGTGTGTGTGTGTGTGTGTGTGTGTGTCCTTCTTCATTTTGCTGTGTAAGCAACTTCTCAGAGGTCCTATTTGTTTTACCACTTTTAGGTCACATGGGTAGCATAACTTTGGATATATTCTTGCTTGTACTGAGCAGTCCAAAAGGCCATGGGAGAAGATGAAGACTGAGGTGAAGCTGAGTATCTAATCTGATGCTTATGAAGGGGAAGTTGAGTCAGCCATTAGTTCTCTAAAGCTTCACATCAAGCTTTGTTCCTCAACATATTTCATGGACATTTTAAGGAGGAAATTCTGCATGGAAATGTACTGAGCTATCAAAATGGTGAAGGAAGTTGTGTATTCTAGATAGCTATTTTAGTTCAGACATTATACATTTCCTATTTTCTCTTAAAACTGTTTTTCTGATGTTTTAGGCAGAATTTTATGATTAACAGAGAAAAATAAAGAAACCCTCAAAATTCTCTAAGCAAGGTTTTCTCCTAGTAGGATTTAAAAATATTTTCAAATTTCTTCTCACTTAGTTTATAAATTTAGACTGTCAGGTAGGTCAGAACATTCTTTAATTTTTTTTTTCCTATTGACTTGTGACTACAATATTCACTATTGTGTTGGATTCACTAGGAATATCTTAATATTGAATGTTTATAGAACCTCCAGTTCAAAGGTCATTCTGAGAGTCAGACTAAAGGTTAACTGCTCCTGGGTATTGACATTGGTACTAGAAGAGGATATAATGCACACTGTATTGCTGAGATGTTCAATGACAGGCCAAGTAGCATATTCTCAAAGTGATGACTAAATGTTACATTTATTCCCTTCTAATTAATAAAGACTTAAAATTAAATTTCACACATCTGTGTGGAAATTTTACCTTTAACTTTTTTTGTTAAGTATGTTGCTTTGGAAGAAAAATATTATTAAAAATAGTAAGTCACTATGTTGCAAAACCATACCAGTAGACATAAACAGCAGTATAGTGATTACCAGTTGGAAAATGGGGTGGGAGAAGTAGAAGAGAGTAAAATAGAGGATAAATGGTGATGGAATAAAATCTGACTTGGGGTAGTAAACATACAATACAATATGCAGATAATGTATTATACAATTGTACACCTGAAACCTATAAAATTGTAGTAACAAATGTCACCCTACCAAGGTCAATAAAAAATAAATAAAAATAGCTATCCTATTAAAGTAATTGGTCCCAGTACGGATATTTGTGCTAGTGCATCGGGAGCTTAATCCCATTTTAAAGTGAAGAAATAAGCACACTTTGGGACATAGGTCTCTTGGTCATAAACTCATGGGCTCTGAATTCATACATAACTTTCAAACTGGAGAAATTAAAGCTGTTTGTACTAAAAAGAAATGAAATGTTATCTAATTAAAAGATTTAATGACAGTAACTTAAGAAAGAAAAACTTAAAAGAGTTTATGATAAAAATAAAGTGATAATTTAAAAAATTCTACTATATGACAAACTCTCCAAAATTATGTTTGGCTTAAGTTCTTGAATTCAGACGTAATTTGCTATCCTTCAATTTATTTTCCTTTCTTTCCATCCTTTTTCCTTTTAATAGAAAATTTGTTAACCCCTTACTATAGAGATAATAGGCTAAAATAAAACACCTGTATTCTCTTTTAATCCTCACAATATTCCAGTGAGATATTAGAGAGCTTTTATCCTCTTTCAGCTGAATGAAGAATTTTAAGCATAATATTCTGATTTACCTCCACAAATGAGGAACAGAAAATTCAAAATTCAAATGGTCATATCTAAATTTATCATTTACTAATCACCTATTTGGCAGTATATTTGGTATCAGATAAGTAGATGTAGTATTGCTGGTGTTAGGGTGCACAGCTGACATGCATTCCCTAGACTTCCTGCAATCAGGTGTAATCAGCTGACAGAGTTCTGGTGGATGGAGTCTGAGAGGATGGTAATATGCCACCTCTAGTGCCTACTTTATGTTCTTTTATTATTTTTTTAAATATATATTTTCATTGATTTTAGAGAGAAAGGAAGGGAGACTAAGAGAGGGAAAGAAACATTGGTGTGAGAGAGAACAATTGAGAAGCTACCTCTAGAGTGCATGCCAACCAAAGATCAAGCTGCAATCTGGGCATGTGCCCTGGCCAAGTACGGAACCTGCAACCCTTCAGTGCATGGTACAATGCTCAACCAACTGAGCCAAACAAACTCTTTATGTCTTCTCCACTTTCTCCAACAGGGTGAGATTACAGCAAGGCCTCTTGAAATACTGGGGCCACAAGATAGAAGCCTTCGTTGCAATAGAGAAAATCTACCCATGCACCACACTCCTGAAGTGGATGATTTTATTATAAAAGCTAGAAATACATTTCCTATTGTGTTTGAGTTATTGTACCATTTTACATTTATCTGTTAAAAACAGCTAGCATTATGCTCTAGCTGGTTTAGTTCTGTGGAGAGAGTGTCAGCCTGCTGACTGAAGGGTCCTGGGTTTGATTCCAGTCAAGGGCTCATGCCTAAGTTTTGGGCTTGATCTCCAGGAAAGGACATGCAGGAAGCAGCCTCAATTATTTTCTCTCATCATTGATGTTTCTATCTCTCTCTTCCTCTACTTTCCTCTCTGAAATCAATAAAATATATATTTTAAAAACAGCTAATATTTTTTATTGATTTTTTTTACAGAGAGAAAAGGGGGGAGATAGTTTAGAAACATCGATGAGAGAAACATTGATCAGCTGCTCCTGCACATCTTCCACCGGGGATGTGCCCACAACCAAGTTACATGCCCCTGACCAGACTCGAACTCGGGACCCTTCAGTCTGCAGGCTGATGCTCTATCCACTGAACCAAACCAGTTTCAGCAGCTAATATTATGTTAATGCATGTTTAATTTCATTGTTTCCTTCCTTTCTTTTCCAAATTTAATAACATTCTGTTAGAGACACTTAACTCTTTTTCTATTGATGTAACTTAGAAGATATAGGTTACTATTTGCTATTATAGTAGATATTGTTCTTACTTATCTTCCTTCCACTAAACTTTCCATAATTGTTGGCACAAACTCAGTAAACTGATTGTGACATATTGCTAATATATGCTTAATACTATCTTAAAAGAAAAGATAAGAAGCTTACTTATTATATTTTTTAATTATTTATTTTTTAATTTTATTAATATTACATGTGTACATATCTTCCCATTGCCCCCCCACACACACACACATACACATTCCCATGCATGCCCTAACCCCCTAGCGTCTTGTGTTCATTAGTTATGCTTATATGCATGCATACAAGTCCTTCAGTTGATCTCTTATCTACCCCACCTCTCCATAACCTTCCCACTGTAATTTGACAGTCTTTTTGATGCTTTACTGTCTTTGTATCGATCTTTTTGTTAATCAATTTATAATGTTTTTATTATCCATAATATTTTTCTTTCATTAACTGCCTTATTTCACTTAGAATAATGCTCTCAGTTCCATCCAGGTTGCTACAAATGGTATACAATGGAATACTATGCTGCCATAAATTCTTTATTGTTTAAAGTATTACATATAGTATGACATCTGTCTCCATTTTCCCCCATTGACTTCTCCCTGGGCACCTTCACCCCCAGCACATGCTCTCAACTCCCTAGTTTCTATGTACATTAGTTATGGTTATATGCATGCATACAAATCCTTTGGTTGATCTCCTACCACATCCCCCTTCCCTATCTTGCCTCAAAAATTGGGCAGTCTGTTCCATGCTTCTCTGTCTCTGCATATATTTTTATTCATCCTGTTGTTAATTATATTCCACAAATGAGTGTGATCATATGATATTTATATTTCTCCAACTGGCTTATTTCACTCAGCATAATGCTATCCATGTCAATCCATGCTGTTGTGAATGGTAAGAATTCTTTCGTTTTTATAGCAATGCACTGTTCCATTGAGTAGAGGTACCACAGATTTTTAAAACACAGATCTGCTGATAGGCATTTAGATTGTTTCCAAATATTGTAAATTGTAAATTGTGCTGCATATGTCCTTTTGACTGGTGTTATTTTTTGGGATATATTTGTTGATGATAGCCCTTCTGACTGGTGTTAGATGATGTCATTGTTATTTTGATTTGTATCTCTTAGACGATTAGTGACTGAGCATGTTATCATGTGTCTCTTGGACTTCTGTATGTCCACTTTCACAAGATGTTTATTTAGATCCATTACCCATTTTTTTTTTGGATTAGATTGTTCATCTTCCTTTTGTTAAAATGTATGTTACCTATAAATGTTGGAATTTGGGCCCTTATTGGATATAACACAGGCAAATATGTTCTCCCATGCAGTCAGCTATCTTGTTGTTTTGTTGATGGTTTGTTTTGCTGTGCAGAAACTTTTTATTTTGATGTAGTCCCATTTGTTTATTTTTTCCTTTGCTTCCATTGCCCTAGGACTTGTATCAGTAAAGATGTTGCTACAACATATGTCTAATATTTTGCTGCCTATGGATTCTTCTAAGATTTTTATGATTTCCTGTCTTACCTTGAAGTCCTTTATCCATTTTGAGTTTATTTTTGTGTATGGTTTCTATGGCTAGCACTTCCAGTACTATGTTGAACATGGGTGGTAAGAATGGGCCTCCCTGTCTTATTCCTGTTTTTAGGGCAAATGATCTTAGTTTTTGCTCATTGAGTATTATGTTGGCTGCAGGTTTGTCATATAAGGCTTTTGTTGGATAATAGGTTTTAGTTTTTTTGAATGTTTAGTAAAACTCTTCTATGAAGCCCAGGGATTTTGTTTGCTCAAAGCTATTTTTATTTTATTTTTATTTGTTTTATTACTGCTTCAATTTCCTCCATAGTTATCAACCTATTCAGATTTCTTTTAAATTCTTTCTGGTTGATGTTTGGAAAGTCATATTTTTTTCTAGAAATATTTCCATTACATCTATGTTGACCAGTTTGTTGAAATAGAGTTGTTCATAGTATTTCCTTTACAAGCTTTTGTATATTTGTGTGGTCCATTGTTTTTCGCCTCTTTGATTTTTGATTTTGTTAAGTTGGGTCATCTCCCTATGCTTCTTAGTGAGTCTGACTAGGGGTTCATCACTCTAGTTTATCCTTTCAAAGAACCATCTCATGGTTATATTGATATTTTGTATTGTTTCTTTTGTCTCTATGTCATTTATTTTTGCTCTGATTTTTATTATTTCCTTCCTTCTGCTCACTCTGGGCTTTGCTTATTGTTCTGTTTCTATTCTTTAAGTGTAGAGTTAGATAATGTATTACCATTTTTGTTTTTGTTTTTGAGGTAGGCCTGGAATGCAATGAACTTCCCTCTTACTGTGTCCCATAGATTTTGAATTGTGTATTCATTTAACTTTCCCCCAAAACTTTAGGCTCTCTTCCTTCTTTCTAATTTTTTTTTCTAATTAATGTTCAGATTGGGTGAGTTTTATTTCTTATCTCCTAATTCACCGATTTAGTTTTCTACTTTTTCTATTGTAATGTTGAAACCTTCCATTGTGTTTTTCTTGTAGTTATATCACATTTTATTTTCTCTTGATTCTTGCATAAGTTGTTCATTTTCTCATCTATCTGGTTTATAAGCTATATGACCCTTATTCTGAATTATTTTTGAGACTTATCACATGCCCCTTTTTCATTTAGTTCATTTGGTGGAAATTCCTCATTTTCTTTTCTTGGTTTTTTTTTTGTCTTCCCATTTGTGCTGTCTCTTTCTGGCCCTGAGCAACCTGCTTGAGGTTTGAGAAATTGAGAACCAACTTAGGCCAATGGTCCAAAAATCAGTAGCTCAGAGGTTGGGTCTGCCTTGAGTCTCATACCTTTATTGTCTCTGCTCTGAGATGTATTTCCTTCTCCTACAGGTCTGGTCTCTCATTTGGTAGCAACACATGCACAGTTCCTCTGGTGTGACACTCCCTGTGATGACCCAGAGCTCTCTTCCATGCAATTGGCTGTGTGGCCCTGGTACCCCTGGCAGGATGGCACTCTAGGTCCTTCTGGCATGGCAATTGTAGCACGCTCCTGTAGCTACTGGCTGGGCA
Source organism: Lasiurus borealis (assembly GCA_004026805.1). Classification (NCBI taxonomy): domain Eukaryota; kingdom Metazoa; phylum Chordata; class Mammalia; order Chiroptera; family Vespertilionidae; genus Lasiurus; species Lasiurus borealis. Next base: position 16,347 of record PVJN01001428.1, read on the forward strand.
CAACTACTTGCTTTGGGTCACCCCAGAAACATTCTCCTGTGGAAGGGAATGAAGCATGTGTTGGGTTGCTCCAGATAGCCCCTACAGGACTATTCCAGGGTGTGGGGAAAATCAGGTGCAGCTTGCTCTTGGTCACACAGTAATATCTCCCATGTGTCCTGAGTGGGGCATATACTGGGTTACTCCAGGTTTCCTGGCAATAAAACCCTGGGCTTGGATTGGAGTAAGTATGGGTTATTCTGGGTTACACAATCAGAGCTCCCCCATGGCTTAAGTGAGGCAAGTGCTGTATTGTTCTAGTTTGCCCTTCTTGGACCATTGTGGAACAGGGGCAGGTTATTCCAGGTCACCTCAGCAGGGCTCCCCATGGTGCTTGGGTGGAGTGGGCAACAGTTACTCTGAGTTACACAGGTTTCTCTGAGTCACCCAGTCTGTGTTCTTCTATGGACCAACATAAGACCTGCTCTGAGTTTCTCCAGGCCACCCTGGCAGTAGATGCCAGGTCTTGGGGTTGAGGGGGTGCCAAGTGGTTCTGGGTCAGTCTAGCAGCACGGTTCTGTGATTTGGGGCAGGGGGACACAGGGTTCCTCCTGACTTGCACTCATTGTGGAATCTTGGAGTGGGATCCTTGGACACTGGGTCCCAGCAGGCTGGTGAAGAAGCCTGGTTTTGGAGCTCATTCTGGTGGCATGCACTCCCTACAGATGTCTGGGAGCCTTCGAGGAGGTACTGTGCCACTAATTGCTGGGGCACAGTGGTGGTTCCAAATAGGTTATGGCTAGCAAATGCCATTCTCTAGGTGTCCTCTGCCCTTCTTTATTGAAAATGGTCTTCTTAGCTGTATTTAATTTGTTAAATCAGGGTGGATGTTATCTGATTTAGTTGCTTTTCTAGCCTGTCCCTAGGAGGAGGTACACAACATTGCTACCAATTCAGCAACCATATTTTATTCAGGTGCTTACTATTTCTTAATCACTTTGATAAAATGTTGCTGGTAAACTTTTCAGTTCATATCATTAAAAATGCAAAACAAAGATTCAGACCAGAGGAAAAATGGCAGCGGAATAGACGGATGTGTCTGGAGCCTTGTCGCTGGGCAGATGGAGAGAGAGCAGCTGAGAGTCGCACTGGGAGTGTTTGTTGGCAAGTTAAGAGTCAGTTATCCTCCAGGAGAAGGTGGGGGACTCCTGGACCGGGCTCCCTTGACCAGGAAGCCCCACTGCCACAGGGTTTTTGTCTGCTGGAGCCACCAGCGCAAATGTGGAGACCCCACCATCTTGCAGGGGGAAGTGGATGTCTACGGCAGTCTGAAAAACTACAGCTGCAGCACCCACCAAATAGCCTGGGGACCCAGAACACCACTCTCCAATTGGCACAGACACTTGGACACAGAGGAACTGCACACACCACACAAAAAGGTCAGATTTCACCTGGGATAAAGTGAGGTCTCCTATCCTGCAGAACAGAGACATGCACACTGTGGGAACCGGTCTTGGGGAAAGATGCTTCTTAGAGGTCCTCGGATGTGGGGAGAGGCGTGATTCCTAAATGTGGAAGCAGACTCTCAGAGCTATTAACTGAGGGAAGCTCTAGAAAAAACTCATTTTGATCTGAGGCAGAAGGACAGCCTGGGAGTTATTACAGTGTCCCAGCTGCTCTAATCCCCACAAACCAGTATTGAGAACCACAGAGTAACAGGATCTAAGCATAGGCTAGAGAGGTCCTGTGCTTAGTCTCAGAGTTCAATTCCAAAACACTACCACCAAGTGGATGAATCACAAATTGACTCCATCATAAACACAAAAGAATAGAAATTAAGACACACCTCAGCAGTGGAACACAGAGAACTGCAATACCCTCCCTACTGGGAAAAAGGAGTGCCAAGCAGAACAATAGTGGAAGTGAATGACCTCCACTACTGCCCATTCTATTTTTTTCTTTTTCTTTTTTTAAATTAAATTAAATTAAATTTTAATTTATTTTTATTTTTGCATATTTTAGTTAAAAGTTTTTTTTCTTTTCTACTCAATTGATTTCACCTTTTTAATTACTACATTTTTGTTTTCAACTAGTATTATTACTACTACTATTTTATCTTTTTGAAAAAAAAGTGTCATTTTGTTTTCTCTTTATTTTACTTTGGAATTAGAGTTCTACATTCTATTTTCATCTTTCCTTTAGCATAATTTTACTCTATCTCAACTCTACTTTTATGCCAACACTCTCTTCCTAACTTTCCCCATTTTATTGTCTTGTTTCTCTTTCCCTTTTCCAACTTTTGATTCTCCCTATTCTTTCTCTTTATCTGGTTAAAATTTCACCACACTTATATACTAATTTCAAATCCCGTACTCCAAGTCCATACAAACCTCTCTCTTCTTGTCTTCACTATCCAAAAAGTTGTTTTTCTCTATGTCCTTTTGTCGCTGTTTGCTGAATGGTGATTATATTGATTTTTGTACTGTTTTTTTGAGAATAATTTTGCTTACTCTACTTGTTTTATTTTGCTTTTTGTTTGCTTTATTTTGGCTTGTTTTTTACCTGTCTTTTCCCTCGCCTCCCTTGATATTAGTTGTTATTTGTAGTTTGTATTAATCCCCAGGTACTTGTTGCCGGCATTTGTTGGGATTAAGGGCTGTTCATTGGAGTTTTCTCTTCACATCTATAATTTGTTCTCCTTTTATCTCTTATTCTTTTTCTTTTCCTTCTGACCTTTTTTCTGTTTCTCTTTTCTTCTTCTTCTTCTTCTTCTTCTTCTTCTTCTTCTTCTTCTTCTTCTTCTTCTTCTTCTTCTATTATTTATTTATGTATGTATTTTTCTCCCATCTCCCAACTTGATTTTGGCACTTATTTTTTTCTTTTTTCCTCATTTTTCTCTTCTTCTTTCTCTACTAACACCTAATTTGTCTTTCATTGGTGGACACCTTATTTGTGGTTAATAATATCGTGAATATATTTTTGTTCAGTTCTTGTGTGTTGTACCTGGTCGTGTTGTAGTTTGTGTCTTTGAATCAACATAGGAGAGAGAACTACATAACCAGAAACCTGGAGAAGAAAGACAATGGGCATATGAAGAAACGGCCCATATACAGAAAGGCAGGTATCACCAGATAAGGAAGTAAACGAAATAGAAGCAGAAATAAGTCTGCCAGAGAAAGAGTTCAGAGAAATGATCAGAGGTGGCTGAAAAGAATGGAAGTCAAAATAGACAATATGAGTAAGAGCCAAGAGGAAAAGAAGAAGCAGCAAGAAGAAATGCAGAATAATCAAGAAGAAATGAAAAAATGACATCACTGCTATAAAGAACTCAATAGAAAACATTAAAGGTAGACTAGAAGAAGCAGAGGACTGCATCAGTGAGCTAGAAGACAAGGTAGAAAAACATATCCAAGTACAGCAGCTTCTAGAAACAAAAATTAAAAAGCAAGAGGAGAGCCTATGGAAACATTGGGGTAACATGAAACAAAACATCTGCATAATTGGAGTTCCAGAAAGAGTGGAAAATGAGCAAGGAATAGAAAACCTGTTTGAAGAAATAATGACAGAAAACTTCCCTAATATAGAAAAGAAAAAAAAACCCACACAAATCCAAGAAGCTCACAGAGTCCCAAGCAAAATGAACCCCCCAAAACCAACACCAAGGCACATTATAATTAAATAGGCAAACACCAATGACAAAGAAATAATCTTAAAAGTGGCCATAGAGAAACAGAAAGTTACCTACAAAGGAACCCCCATAAGACTAGCAACTGATTTCTCAACAGAAACTCATCAGATCAGAAGGGAATGGAATGAAATATACAAAGTCATGCAAAGGAAGGGGCTGAATCCAAAGAATACTGTACCCCGCAAGGCTTTCAATCAAAATTGAAGGTGAAATCAGAAGCGTCACAGACAAAAAAGGATTAAGGGGATATATTACCACAAACCAGCAATTCAAGAAATGTTAAAGGGTCTGCTGTAAAAAAAAAGAAATAGGAAGCAAAGAAGGAACTCTGCAGTAAAGAGTATAAATGGAGACAAATAAGTACCTTCCAATAATAACTTTAAATGTAAACAGATTAAATGCTCCAACAAAAAGACATAGGATAACCATTTGAATAAGAAAACATGATCCATATATCTGCTGTCTACAAGGAACCTACCTCAGAAAAGAGATGCATACAGATTGAGGGTGAAGGGATGGAAGAAAGTATTCCAGGCAAATGGAAATGAAAAAAAAAAAAAAAAGCTGGGGATGCAATACTTACATCTGACAAATTAGAACTCAAAGTGAAGGACATAACAAAAGATAAAGAAGGCCACTTTATAATACCAAAGGGAATAATCCAACAGGAAGTAATAACTATGGTAAACATATATGCACCCAATATAGGAGCACCTAAATACATGAAAAACTCCTGGAGTATATTAAGGGAAGATTGATAGCAATACAATCATAGTAGGAGACTTTAATACCCCACTGTCACCACTGGACAAATCCTCTAAACAAAAAATTCAGGAAAGAAACATCAATCCTCAATGACTCACTAGACCAGATGGAATTAATTGACATTTTCAGAACATTTCACCCCAAAGGCACAGAATATACATTCTTCTCAAGTGCACATGGGTCATTTTCAAAGATAGATCATATGTAGGGTCATAAGAAAAGTCTCTTCAAATTCAAGTAGATGGAAATCATATCAAGAATTTTCTCAGATCACAGTGGCATAAAACTGGAAATCAAGTATAATAAAAACAATAGAAAGAAATCAAACACATGGAGACTAAAAGCATGCTATTAAACAATGACTGCGTAACCAGAGAGATCAAGAAAGAAATATAAAACATGATGACAACAAATAACAATGTTAACACAACAATACAAAATATATGGGACATAGTGAAAGCAGTCTTGAGAAGGAAGTTCCCAGCCCTATAAGCCTACTGCCGAAAACAGGAAACAATGCTAATAAGTTTCTTAACCCTACAACTCAAAGAGTCTGAAAGGGAGCAACAAGAAAAGCCCAGTGTAAGCAGACGGAAGAAAATAGTAAATATCAGAGCGGAGATAAACAACATGGAGACCACAGAAATAATTCAAAAGATCAACAAAACCAACAGCTTGTTCTTTGAAAGGATACACAAGATTTATGAACCTCTAGCCAGGCTCACCAAGAAGCAAAGAGAGAAGACCCAAATAATCAAAATCAGAAATGAAAGAGGAGAAATAACAGACTCTACCAAAATATAAAGGTTTGTTAAAAAACACTATGAACAACTCTATTCCAACAAATTGGACAACCTGCAAGAAATGGACATATCCCTAGAAAAATATAACCTTCCAAAACTCAATCAGGAAGAATCTAAACATCTCAATAGTCCAATAACTATGGAAGAAATTGAAAGAGCCATCAAAACGCTTCCAGAAAATAAAGCCCTGGACCAGATGTCTACAAAGTATAGTTCTACCAAACTTTGAAGTAAGAATTAAAACCTATCCTCCTCAGGCTATTCAAAATATTCAGGAAGAAGGAACACATCCAAACACCTTTTATGAAGCTAGCATCACCAGATAAAGACAACACAAAGAAAGAGAATTACAAGCCAATATCTCTCATAAACATAGATGCCAAAATCCTCAATGAAATTCTAGCAAATCGGATCCAGCAGTACATGAGAAAGATCATACACCATGACCAAGTAGGATTCATTCCAGGAATTCAAGAATGGTACAATACATATCTGCAAATCAATAAAAATGAATACATCACATAAACAAATTGAGAGATAAAAATAACATGGTCATATCAATTGATGAAGAAAAAGCATTTGACAAAATACAACATCATTTCTTGATAAAAACTCTCAGCAAAGTGGGAATAGAAGGATCATACCTCAACATCATAAAAGCCACATATGATAATCCCATAGCTAACATGATACTCAATGGGTAAAAACTAAAACCATTTCCCCTAAAAACAGGAACAAGACAGGGACGCCCACTTTCACCTCTCTTGTTCGACATAGCACTGGAAGTGTTAGCCATTGCAATTAGACATGACGAAGAAATAAAAGGCATCCAAATTGGAAAAGAAGTAAAGCTCTCCTTATTTGCAGATGACAAGATACTGTACATAAAAATCCCGAAGGACTCCATCCAAAAACTAATTGACTTAATAAATGTATTTGGCAATGTAGCAGGATACAAAATAAATGCCAAAATACCTTTAGCATTTATATACACTAATAGTGAAATTACAGAAAGAGAGACTAAAAAAACAATCCCATTTACCATCGTACCAAAAATGTTAAGATACCTAGGAATAAACCTAACTAAGGAGGTAAAAGACCTTTATGCAGAAAACTACAGGACACTGTAAAAAGGGATAGAGGAAGATGTAAACAGATGGAAGAGCAAACCATGCAAATGGATTGGGAGAATCAACAGCATTAAAATGTCCATACTACCTTAAGCAATCAATAGATTAAATGCACTACCCATTAAAGTACCAATGACGTATTTCACAGATTTAGAAAGAATTCTCCAAAGATTCATCTGGAAGGAAAAAGACCACAAATAGCCCCAGCAATTCTGAGAAAGAAGAATAAAGTAGGTGGGATCTCAATACCAGATTTCAAGCTATATTACAAAGCAACTGTTCTCAAAACAGCCTGGTACTGGCACAAGAACAGACATATAGATTAATGGAATAGAATAGAGAATCCAGATATCCATACAAACCGCTATGCTCAACTAATATTTGACAAAGGAGGCTTGAACGTACAGTGGAGCCAAGATAGCCTCGCCAATAAATGGTGTTGGGAAAATTGGACAGATACATGCAAAAAACTGAAACTGGAACACCAACTTACAACAAAGACAAAAATAAACTCCAAATGAATACAGGACTTAAACATTAGATGGGAATCCATGAAAATACTAGAGGAATTTACAAGCAGCACAATCTCAGACATATGCTGAAAGAACTTCTTCACTGATACTGCTCCAAGGGCAATGGAAGCTAAAGAAAAAATAAACAAATGGGACTACATCAAAATAAAAGGCTTTTACACAACAAAAGAAACCATCAACAAAACAACAAGAAAGCCTACTGCATGGGAAAACATGTTAGCCAATGATATCAATGATAATGGTTTAATCTCCAACATTTACAGGGAACTCATACAACTGAATAAAATGGAGAGAAATGATCCAATAAAAAATGGGCAACGGACCTAAATAGAACCTTTTCAAAAGACAACAGAAGAAAGGCCAAGAGACACATGAAATGTTATTCAACGATACTTTATCGGAGAGATGCAATTCAAAAGAACTATGTGATACCATTTCGCACTTGTCAGAATGGCAATCATCAACAAATCAACAAACGACAAGTGTTGGTGAGGATGTAGAGTAAAAGGAACTATTTTGCACTGTTAGTGGGAATGCAGACTGTTGTAGCCACTATGGAGAACAGTATGGAGTTTCCTCAAAAAATTAAAATGGATCTCCCATTTGAACCAGCAATCCCACTCTTAGAAATATATGCTAAGAAATCACAAACACCAATCAGAAAGGATTTATGCACCCCTATGTTCATAGCAGCACAATTTGCAATAGGTACCATTTGGAAACAGCCTAGATGCCTGTCAACAGATGGGTGGATCAGAAAACTACGGTACATCTACACAATGGAATTCCATGCTGCCATAAAAAAGGAGGAATTCTTACCATTTGCAGCAACCTGGATGGAATTGGAGACCCATATGCTAAGTGACATAAGTCATCAATGAGGGAGAAACACCACATGATCTTACTCATTTGTGGATAATAAAGAACATTTTTTTCTAAATGTTAACTGATGAACAAAAGGATAGATACAGAAGCAGTAGAGAATCAAACAGACTGTCAAATTACAGCAGGAAGGTTAAGGTTAAGGGGTAGATAAGAGATCAACCAAGGGACTTTTATACATGCATATAAGCATAACCAATGAACACAAGACACTGGGGGGTTGGGGTATGCCTGGGAGGGGGGCGGGCAATGGGGAGATACATATACATGTAACACAATATAAAAAATTAAAAAAAAAGATTCAGACCAAATCATATATACTATAAAATTACTCCGTGTTTATGTGATTAGACTATAGTTGATCAATAAGACAAAAATGTGGTGATTTTTAACAATTCCTACTATGCATAATATAGTATCAGTAGAGAAAAGTGAGATTTTATCCTTTAAGTGACACTAGCTTTGTGACTGTGACCAATTCACTTTCAGTAAAAATTGGTTTCAAATATATGAACAACTGTTGACATTTATTGACTGTTTTCTCTGTATTAAAGTGGCTTATGTGCCATGTATTAAGTCACTCAATATATACCATAGTACTATGAGATAATACTATTTTGGTGCCATTTATAAAAATAAAGAAACAAAGCAAAACAAAACAAACAAAAAGCAGAAGAAAAATATATTAGAGATATTTGATAAACGTCACCCAGTTAATTGTTGTTGAATTGGTGATATGATCTGTCAGCTTGGCTGTGGAGTAAATACTATAAACTGGTTTGCTAGTTTTCTAATTTTTTAAAGTTTTCTTGGGAAAACAAATCACTTTTTTTCCAACAGGTAATTTTTTACAGCTATCTGATAAGAACTTCAATTTACAGTCTTATTTTTATTTTAAATATTATGCTTAATTTTTCTGACATTTATTATAAAATCAGAGGTATAGTTTGGATAGCTTGAAAGAAAATATAAAATAGTGATAGAAAGCAATACCATTCAACTATAAGAAAAAATAGAAATATAGAAAGTTCACAGAGCATAGGGTAAAATATTATAGAAATACAAAATCCATAGTAAATTTAATTTTTTTTCTGTCATATGTATTTAGGGCACAATGTGCTTTCATGTATTCAAACTGTCATAAATTAAAAAATCTTATATTGAGTATTTTTCATAAATTCCATTATAAATTTTAGTTTATTTTCAATTGGGAGAGTTTGATACATGTTGCTTTAGATTATAAATAAAATAAGTAACTGAATATAAATTTATGGCATAGGTACAATAAAGCATGCTTATTTTTCTGATGTTAAGGGTTTCTGTCTATAGGATCCAGAAAAATTTCTTCTTCAGGATTATTTGCTTTTAAAGCCTATGGGGTTTGGAATCATGAATAGGAAGAGATATTGTGAAATAAGATGTGGGTTGGAATTTTCAAGAGAAAATAATTAAATGTAAAATAAGTGAAGGGAACATGTCCTGATTAAAACCACTTTTCCATCTTTAGCAGCCCCAAAATTCAAGTAGATGAAAGCAGAGCTGCTTGTTTTATTAGTTGCCTAACCAATCAATATGATCCTGGCAGCAACAACTGTATAAATACAAAGCCTGCAGCAAACGCTTTGTAGAGCCACCTGCACTCTGATCTAAACTGAACTCCAGTGATATTTTAAACATTCTCATGAGAAATTTTCTACTTTCTCAGGATATAACATTCCACATAGCCCATATATTATTGGAATATGTTTAACAGCAGTTTCTTATTCTAACACATGCAGAACATATTTTCAAATCATAGTTGGAAAATACATTCATACTTGTTTTTGAACATATTAAGCTTAGATATAATGCTGTTACTATTTTAAAAGAACACATAAGGAATTGCAATCTGTTCCTGATAATTACTATTCCATATGTTCCTGGTCCTATTACCCTCCCCCCGCCCTCGTTCATGCCCTCACCTGGGTCTCCCCCACCCTCCATTTCCCTGAATCCACTGGCTATGCCTACACACACATGAATACAAGTCCTTTGGTTGATCTCCTACGGGCCCCTCCCCCACAACCTCCCCTGCCTTCTCGCTGTAGAACAACAGTCTATTCATTGCTTCTTTGCCTCTCAATCTGCTTCCCCCCTCAGCCCCTGATTCTTGTCTTTAAAAACAATTTGCCTCTGTAGGCTAGAAATAAACCCACAAGAGCAAAAGAAAAATGTTTCATTCTCAATTTCAATGTCCGATAGCTTTGAGTCCCAGTTTAAATGTCAAACAGTTCCTTACGTGTACATGTATGTCATCAGTGGTATCTGGATACTGGATAAATGGTGGCGATGCCGGTCCGACCCTCTCTGGTTTGGTCCTGGGCATTCTGTAGTGATGCTCAGCTGCTAACTCCTCGCATGGCAAGGCGTCGTTAATGTCTTCCATCTCTGGACTGTTTCTCCTCTTGCCTTCGTGTTTGGCGCAGACCTGTCAGTTCCTCTCTGTTGCAGGAGGAGTCCACTTGGTCTTGGAGTTGTTTTCTGAAAGCATATAAACATATTCTCGACCAAGAGTTAATACAGGAATCTTTTCTATAAAATTGACTTGGTGTCCTTTTTATTTTTGCCTACCCGCTTTTACTTGGGCTTATTTTGACACCATGTGTGTTTTTCATGGGTGTTTTGCTATTAGCATTACAAATGGAAATTAATTTTCTGAAGTGAAAATTTTCTTAATGTAATTTACTTACCGAATATTTTTCCTTACATGGATGCCTTTTATTTCTTTTTCTTGTCTGATAGCAATGGCTAATACTTCCATCACTATGTTAAATAGGAGTGATGAGAGTGGACATTCCTGTTTTGTTCCTGTTTTTAGAGGAAATGTTTTTCATTTTTGCCCATTGAATATGATGTTGGCTGTGGGTTTGTCATCTATGGCTTTTATTATGTTGAGGAATTAGCCTTCTATTCCCACCTTGCTCAGAGTTTTTATTAACAAAGGGTGCTGGATTTTGTCAAATTTTATTTTTTGGCATAATTGATATGACTATGTGATTTTTATCTCTCAATTTCTTTATGTGATGTATCATATTTATTGATTTGCGGATATTGTACCATCCTTGTATCCCTGGGGTAAATCCTACTTGGTCATGGTGTATGTTCTTTCTAAGGAACTGCTGGATTTGATTTGCTAGTATTTTGTTGAGGATTTTGGCGTCTAGGTTGATGAGGAATATGGGTCTGTAATTCTCTTTCATTATGTTATCTTTATCTGGTTTTGGTATCAGGGTGATGCTGGCTTCATAGAAGGAGTTTGGAAGTGTTTCTTCCTCTTGAATTTTCTGGAATAGTCTGAGAAAGATGGGTTTTAGTTCTTCTATGGATGTTTGGTAAAATTCCCCTGTGAAGCCATCTGGCCCTGGGATTTAGTTTGCTGGAAGCTATTTGATGACTGCTTCAATTTCTTCCATAGTTATCAGAGTTTTGAGATATTTTTAATCCTCCAGTGTGAGTTTTGGAAGGTTGTCTTTTTCTAGGAATCTGTCCATTTCCTCTAGGTTGTGAAATTTGTTAGAATAGAGTTGTTCACAATATTTTTTTAACAATACTATTTATTTCTTTGGGGTCTGTTGTTATTTCCCCTCTCTCATTTCTGATTTTGTTTATTTGGGTCCTCTCTCTTTGCTTATTGGTGAGCCTTGCTACAGGTTCATCAGTCTTGTTTATTCTTTGAAAGAACCAGCTTTTTGTTTTGTTCATTTTTTGTATAGTTTATTTTTGGTCTATATGTCATTCATTTCTGCTTTGATCTTTATTATTTCTTTCCTTCTGCTCACAGTTGGCTTTTCTTGTTGCTCTCTTTCTTATTTTTGAGTTGCTGCATTAGGTGATTCATTAACATGTTTTCCTGTTTTTTGAGGTAGGCCTGTAGAGCTATAAACTTCCCTCTCAGCATTGCTTTCATTGTGTCCCACAGCATTTGCATAGTTGTGTTTTTATTGTCATTAATCCCTAGAATATTTTTAATTTCTTCTTTGATCTCATTTATCACCCAATCATTGTTTAGTAACATGCTATTCAACTTCCAAGTGTTTTGGAAGTGTTCCTTCCTCTTGAATTTTCTGGAATGTTTTTGTAGTAGTTTATTTCTAATTTAATGCATTGTGGTCTGAGAAAATGCTTGAATGATTCCAATCTTTTTGAATTTGGGGAGACTTTGCTTGTGACCCAATATGTAGTCTGTTTTTGAGAATGTCCCATGTGTACTTGAGAAGAATGTATACTCTGTAGCTTTGGGGTGAAATTATCTGAAGATGTCAGTTAGGTCTATCTGATCTAGTGAGTTATTTAGAATTACTGTTTTTTTGCCAATTTTTTTTTTTATCTAGAGGATTTGTCAAGAGATGTCAGTGGTATATATATATATATATATTATTATTATTTTTTTTTTTACTTTTTTTATTAATTTTTATACATATCTCCCCATTGCCCCCCCTCCCTCCCAGGCATACCCCAATCCCCCCAGTGTCTATGTTCATTGGTTATGCTTATATGCATGCATACAAGTCCTTTGATTGATCTCTTAGATCAGTGGTATATTAAAATCCCTTACTATTATTGTATTATTGTTGATCTCTCCCTTGATATCCTCCAGGAGTTTTTTTTTTTTTTTTTTTAATGTATTTAGGGGCTCCTGTATTGGGTACATATATGTTTACCAGCGTTATATCTTCTTGATGAATTGCTCCTTTTAGTATTATGTAGTGGCCTTCCTTATCTCTTGTTATAGCCTTTACTTTGAGGTCTATTTTATCAGATATAAGCATTGCTACCCCAGCTTTTTTCTCATTTCTATTCTTTCATCCCTTCACTCTCAGTCTGTGTGAATCCTTTTCTCTGAGGTGGGTCTCTTGTAGACAGCAAATATATGGGTCCTGTTTTCTTAACCATTTAGCTATCCTATGTCTTTTGATTAGTGCATTTAACACATTTACATTTAATGATATTATTGACAAGTTCATGTTTGCTGTCATATTTTTTCCTTAGTGTTTGTGTGTCTTTTTTTGTTATTTTTTTCCCTTTCTCTTTCTTCTTTTTACAGCAGTCCCTTTAGTATTTCTTGCATTGTTGTCTTGGTAGTGATAAACTCTCTTATCCCTTTCTTGTCTGTAAAGCTCCTAATTCCACCTTCAATTTTGAATGTTAGCCTTGCTGGTTATAATATTCTTGGGTTCAGACCCTTGTTTTGCATCACTTTATATATTTCATTCCATTTCCTTCTGTTGTGTTTCTGTTTAGAAATCAGTTGATATTCTAATAGGAGATCCCTTATAGGTAACTTTCTGTCTCTCTCTAGCTGCCTTTAAGATCCTTACTTTGTCATTAGTGTTGGCCCTTTTAATTATGATATGTTTTGTTGTCGTTTTTTTTTTTTTATTGGTTCAGCTTGTTTGGGACTCTGTGTACTTCTTGGAATTTCATATATATACATATATATATATATATATATATATATATATTATTTTCTTGCCAATATCAGGGAAATTTTCTCTCATTATTTCTTCAAATAGGTTTTCTGTTCCTTGCTTTTCTTCCACTCCTTTTGGTATCCCAATTAAGCATATGTTGTTTCATTTTATGTTGTCCCGAAGCTCCCTTAGGCTCTCTTCCTGTTTTTTAAGTCTTTTTTCCAGTTGTTGCTATGTTTGTGTGTTTTTTCCTACCTTGTCTTCTAATTTGCTGATGTGGTCCTCAGCCTCTTCTAGTCTACTGTTTAGGCCTTCCATTGTGTTCCTTATTGCAGCTATGTCATTCTTCATCTCCTCTTGGTTTTGTTTCATGTTGGTCACATTCTTATTCAACTCCTTATAGTTCTCATTGAGTTCTGTTATATTGTCATTGAGTTGTGTGTGTTTGTCTTCCATCCTTTTAAACATCCTTAAAACCATTATTCTGAACTCTTTCTCTGAAAGGATGCTCACTTCAGTTTCCTCTAACTCCCTTTCTGGTGATTCCTCTTTTTCTTTCCTTTGGGGATTGCTTTTATGTCTTCCCATTTTTTTTTTTTTTGTAACGTTTTAATTGTAGATCCGATTGTTTTACTACCCAAGTGCTGCTGAAAACTTGCCTTGGATGGCCGCCTGGAGGGTGCACTGCAAACACCTGTGACCATGGAGCTCCACAAACCAGAAAGGAGAGACGCCACAGACAGGGCACACAGCACACACAAACAGAGGGTATAGGGTGCCAGGGACGGGGTGACCCTGATGAGCAAATGCAGGGTTTAGGGTGTCAGCAAGCTGGCTTGGAGGCCTGCAGTTGACCTGTGCCAAAATGGGTGTTGACTCGGGAGTTCTGTGGGTGGGGATTAGCCCCTGAAGTGCAAATACAGGGACTGGGGTGTCCGCAAGTTGGTGCGAAGGCAAGCTGCACACTGTGCTCATGGTGGCCAGAGAGATTCCAAGCTGGGACCCCTGTGTGGCCCCTGCCACAGCCATGCTGATGTCACTGGGGAGGGGGAGGCTGCACTCAGTGCTTTGGAGGCGGGGGTCTCAGAGTCCGTGGGAATGCAGTGTCCACAGGTCTGAGGGACTCTGGCTGGAGTGGCTGTTTGGACACAGGGCAACTCCAATGCCTGTGTAGCTGGTGGTGTTGGAGAGTTCCCAAAGAAATGCCCTGTTTCCATTCAAGATGGTGTTTGCTCCCCACCCGAGTTCCACAGTCCAGGAAGTGAAATACACTATGGCAATCTCTCCCTGTCCAAGAGACCCTGGACTGCCAGCCCCCACTGCTCCTTTGAGATTCAACTGTCCCTTACTCAATCACACACCCACACACTCTCTTTTTGTCATCTCACTCACTTCCTCTCCCTCACCTCCATCCTGCCAGCTGCCATCATCCTATACCACCCAGTTTATCTTTAATTAGTACTATTTCTACCTCCTGGACAATTCATAAACATTACAGAATTTTAATGCAATTTAACCTATTCCTGCCTTTTGAGATGCTGTTTCATAAAATGGAATTTGTTCAATACTTTACTCTTATATGACACTAGAGTCCCATTGCACAAATTCGTGCATGGGTGGGATCCAGTGGGCCTGGCCTCAATAAGGGCAGATTTGGACTAGGCTGTTGAGAGGAGGAGATGGCAGGAGATTAGACGGTTGTCCGACCTGGAGCAAGGACTGATCAGGGTGGAGTGGTTGGGGTAGGGGCCATGAAATTGGCCAGTGGACTCTGACTTTGTTTGGGGTTTGGGGGCTGATTGGGGGTGGTGCAAGCCATTGGTAGGGGCTGTAGGTAAAATAATGGCCAGCCCTACGCCCATATGTGGGGTGGGGCTGCTGATTGTGGGCCAGTGGCCTCGGGGAGGGACCATGAGTGGTTGGCCAGCCAGATCTGCCTCTTATTGGGATAGGGGGCTAATCTACGTTGGGGTTGGGTGGGGAGAGGGTTTTCAGAATATTGCGTTTTCCCACTTTCTCTAGGGATGAGGGGACAATCAGAGGTGGGGTTTGCTGGAGGAAAGGCCAAAGGCCAATCAGGATGATGGAGGCCCATCAGGGACATGGTTGGCTGAGGCGAGGGGCTTCAGGAGGTTAGCTGGCCAGCCCTCTATTGAGGTGGGGTGATGATCAGGGGTGGAGCTGCCAGGGAGATGGGCCACAGAAGGTTGACCATCCAGCCCTGCCCCCTATTGAGGCAGAGGGTTGCAATCAGGGGCAGGCATGTGGGAGGGAGGAGCTGCAGACCTATTGTGGTAGGGTTGGTTGATGGGGGTGTGGCTTGCTAGGGGGAAAGGGAAATGCATTTGGCCGGCAGGCCTGACACTTGATTGGGGTGGGAGAGCCCAATCAGTGGCAGGCCAGCAGGATGGAGAGGCCACGAAGTTGACTGCCAGCCCCAAATGAAGGAATAAGAGAATTCTTTAGAAGAAGAGCTAAATGAAATGGAGGTAAGCTATTTATTAGATACTGAGGCCTGGTGTATGAAATTCATGCATCGGGGTCCCCTCTTCCCATCCTGCAGCCTTTCCAAACCAAAAATTCTTGGGGGATGTCAAGGATGTCAAACAGCAGTTGGACATCTCTCTCACAATCCTGGACCACTAGTTCCTAATTGCTCACCTATATCCCTGGCTGGTAACCCCTAACTTATCCCCCTCACACTGCTCTCTCAGCCAGCTCACTCCTCACTGCCTCTGCATGCTGGCCTGGTTGCCCCTAACTGCTGCCCACTGCTGGTTAGGTCAGCCCCAACTACCCACCCCTTTTCCCTCCATTCTGGTCACACCATACATCCCCCCTGCCAGCCTAGTTGCCACAACTACCCCTCCAACATTGGTCTCGTTTCCCACAACTTCCCCCTCTGCTGGCCTGGTTGCCCTCTCAAACCCCCTACTGGCCTGGTCACCCACACAGCCTGCTTAATCAGTCATTTGGTCATCCCTCACTAATCTCCTGCCAGTCTAGTCACCCCATGCAACCTGATGGTTCAGTCATTTGGTTATCCTTCACTAACCCCCCTGCTGGCCTAGTAATAGACAACCATCTTGTAAGGGTGTGAGGGTTAATTTGCATATCTTTTTATTATATAGGATAGAGTTCAAAGTTATAAGAATATTTAAAAGTATGATAAAGGATATAGAAACCATAAAAAAAGGGTCATTCAGAAGTGAAGAATGACATATATGAAGTAAAGCATACACTGGAAGAAATAAACAAACAGCAGGATTTATGAAATAGAATATTGAATCAGAAATTTGAAAAATAAGGTAGAAAAAAACACCCAGTCATAGCAATGAAAATAAAGATTAAAAAAAAATGAGTATAGTTTAAGGGACCTTTGGGACTAAATAAAATATAACAAGATCTGTATAATAGGAGTATAAGAATGAGAAGAGAGACAAGAAGAAATCCATAATCTGTTTGGAAAAACAATGTCTAAAACTTCCTTAACCTCATGAAAGAAAAAGAGATACAAGTCTAGAAAACACAGAGAATCCCATACAAGGGAACTCAAAGGAGCACCATGACACACCATAACTAAAATGCTTAAAGGAAAAGACAATGTGAGAATATTAAAAGCTGTAAGAGAGAGGTACTACAGTATCTACATGGCAGTTACATAAAACTGTCAGCTGATTTCTGACAGAAACATTTCAGGCCAGAATGCATTGAGGTAAAATATTCAAAGTGATGAAAAACAAGGACCTTCAACCAAGGATACTGTACCCAGAAAGGCTATCATTTAAAACTGAAGGAGAAATAAAGAGGTCCCCAGACAAGATATGGCTAAAGGAGTTTGTTAGCAGCAAACCATTATTGCAAGGAATGTTAAAGGGCTTGTTTTAAGAAGCTTAAGAAGAAAAGGAAAAGAAAACAAAGCAGAGGAACAAAGTAACAAAATAAAATCTCAATAAATATGTATCTATAAATAATCATCCTATCTAATAAAAGAGTAATATGGAAATCAACCATCACTTCATTACACCCACAAGCAAGCCCCACAAGCTATGCCCACCAGCCAATCAGGAGCTAGTATGCAAATTAACCCAACTAAGATGGCTGCAGCCATGGAGAGAAGTGGTAGGCTTAGGTTTCCCAGGTGATAAAGGAAGTCAAGCTTTCTGCACACCCTGGCTGGCCTAGGCCTCCACTCCAGGCTACAAAGTTTCAATTATAAAAGATAAATAAATCCCAAGAAAAATGGCAGCAGTCACAGAGCTGGAGAGAGCAGAAGGCTAGGGTTGCCCCTGTCAATGGAGAAAGCCAAGCTTCTGTATCCCTGGCCTGCCTTAGCCTCCATTTAAAGGTAGAAAGTTTCAATTATAGAAGATAAATAAATCCCAGGTACCAGGACTTTTGCTTGGGTAACCAGGGAGTGTGGCCAGCCTGCAAACCACCATAGGCCTCTCCCCCAGGCTGCTCCATGCCCCAAGAGAACCTCCATCCTGATCTGGGTCACCCTTCAGGGAAAACCAACTGGCCTGTACCTAAGCACCAAGCCTCTATCCTATCTAATAAAAGAGTAATATGCAAATTGACCATCACTCCAACACACATGTGGACACAAGATGACCACTTCAAGATGGCCATCAAGGGAGGATAGTTGGGATGGACCAATCTGCATGGATGGGAAGTTGTGGGCAATCAGGTCAGTAGGAGAGGTCAGTTGGGAGGGACCAGGCCTGCAAGGGAGGGCAGTTGGTGGTGATCAAGCCTCCAGGGGAGGGCAGTTAGGGGTGACCAGGCTGGCAGAGAAGCAAAGTTGGGCATGACTGAGCCTGCAGAGAAGGCTAGTTGTGGGGGTGGGGGGGCTGCAGGAAAGGCTAGTTAGGGGTGACCATGCCTGCAGGGGTGGGCAGTTAGAGGCAAAGAGGCTGGCAAGGAGCAGTTAAGCATCAATCAGACTGGCAGGGAAGTGGTTAGGAGTGGCAGGCAGAAGTAATTAGGGGCAATCAGGAAGGCAGGCAGGTGAGCAGTTGGGAGCAGTCCTGGATGTGAGAGGGATGTCTGACTGCCCATTTAGGTACGATCAGGCCTAAAAGGGTAGTCAGACATCCATCGAGGTGTCTCATATTGGAGAGGATACAGCCTCCAGTTTTAAATATAAATAGCTTATATGATCCAGTAACTAGACATAAAGTAACTGGATGAATAAGAAAGCAAGACAGCATATACTACTGCCCTCCCCCACTGGCCAATGTATATGCTGTCTTCCAGAGACCCACCTCAGAGCAAAAAGATACACACAGACTAAAATAAAGTGATGGAAAAAGATATTTCATGCAACTGAAAAAGAAAAAAAAAATACAGAAGCATTATATCTGACAAAATAGACTTTCAACCAAGACTATAGTAAGAGACAAAGAAGGAAATTACATAATAATAAAGGGATCAATACAACAAGAGGATTTAACCCTTGTAAACATTTATGCACTTAATATAGAAACACATAGATATGTAATATTTTAAATATATATATTTTTATTTTAATGTATTTTTATTGATTTCAGAGAGGACAGGAGAGGGAGAGAGAGTTAGAAACATCAATGATCAGAGAATAATTGATTGGCTGTCTCCTGCAGACCCCCTACTGAGGATTGAGCTTGCAACCATGGCATGTGCCCTTGACTGGAATTAAACCCAGTACCCTTAACTCCATAAGCAGACACTCTATCCATTGAGCCAAACCAGCTAGGGCTCAAAACATCTCTTGATGGATATAAAAGGAGACATTGACAATAATCCTATATATTAAAAGGCTAGTATGCAAATTGACCAAATGGCAGAACGACTGATCACTATGACATTCACTGCCACCAGGGGCAGATGCTTAATGCAAGAGCTTCCCCCTGTAGTCAATGCACTCCCAGAGGGGGAGCAGGATCCAGGATCATTGCTCAAAGTTGGCAAGTGCAGCGGTGGTGGCAGGAGTCTCTCCTGCCTCTGCAACACCACTAAGGATGTCCAATTGCTGGCTTAAGCCTGCTCCTCCCCAAAGCCTTCTGTTCTGCAGGCCAGGGTGCAGGCAAGCTGAGGGACCCTCTTCCCTCAGTGCAAAATTTCATGCACCAGGCCTCTAGTATAGATATAGTAGAATATTTAACATTCCATTGATAACAATGGATAGATCTTTCAGACAGAAAGTCAGTAATGATATTGTGACCTTAAAGTAGATTCTAAATAAATTTAATTGATATCTTCCAAGCATTTCACTCCAGGAGGCAGAATATATATTCTTTTCAAGTGTAAATGGAATGTTTTCTAAAATAGACATATTAGGACACAAAACAATTCTCAATGTATTTATTTAGATTGAAATCATATATAGCATCTTCTTTGATCATAATTTTATAAAATTTAAAATAAATCACAAGAAGAAAATGGAAAATGGGAAAACATGGTAATTAGCATATAATAAACAATGAAAGTATTAATAAGAGATAAAGGAAGCAATCAAAAGATACCTTGAAACAAATGAAAATGAAAACACAACAACCCCAAATCTTTGGAGCACAGGGAACACAGCCCTAAAAGAGAAATTCATAGCATAATAGGATTATCCCACGAAACAAGAAAAAGTTCAAATAATCTAAATTTACAATTAATGGAACTTGAGAAAGAATAACAACAAAGCTCAGATTGAGTAGAAGGAAGTAAAGATTAGAGCAGAGTAAGTAAAATAGGCTCTAAGAAAAAAAAGGATCAACAAAGAGAATATAAAAAGTGATGGCTTTCTTGTACCTCATCCCAGAGCCAGACAGGAAATACAACTAAATTAGAGAACATTCACCTAGCATTACCAACTAAGGTCCAGCAGAAGGGGGAGGCATATCAAGGAAAGACAGAAAAGACCTGCAGATCAGTAGCAAGTGTGAGGTCATGACAAGAGCCTACCCATCTCTCAGGGGTGTCAGGCTGGCACACTGAGAGAGCAGGGAATGCAGGGCTATGTGAGGATAGAGGCCCACACTGTAGGCAGTCTCCATAGCCTGGAGCACCAGAACTGAAACCCACAGCCCTTGTAACATTCAGTCATGAAAGGCATCAGGGAAGCTGGCAGAGTCTGGAGCTCATAAACTGGAGGAGGGACAGAGACACAGATGTGAGGTGGCTAAAGACAGACTGGGTGGGAAACAGTGTAGGGAGGATGTGAACAATCAGTAGCCAAAAATCCTGCATTTCCTCAGTCAATATGCACCCACAGTGTAAGAAATGCTAAAGGAACTGCTGTAAAAAGAAGAAACAGAAAGGCAAGAAGGAACACAAACATTAAGAATAAAAATGATGACAACAAAGTACTTATCAATAATAACATTAAACATAAATGGACCAAATGCTCCAATCAAAACATATATATATATATATATACTGTCTGCAAGAGATGCACCTCACAACAAAGAATTCACACAGACCGAGAGTGAAGAGATGAAAAAAAAAATTCAGGTAAATAGAAATGAGATAAAAGCTGGAATTGCAATACTTATATCTGACAACATAGATCTCAAAGTAAAGGTCATAACAAGAGATAAGGAAGTCCACTTCAAAATACTAAAGGGAGCAATTCACTCTGCTAAATATATATGCACCTAATATAGGAGCACCCAAATACATAAAACAACTTTTGAAAATAACAAGGGAGAGATTGATAACAATACAATCATAGTCAGGACTTTAATACCTCATTGACATGACTGGACAAATTCTCTAAACAAAATAATCAACAATGAAACAGCAATCCTAAATGATTCACTAGACCAGATGGACTTAATTGACATTTTCAGAACATTTCACCCCAAAGGTACAGAATATACATTCTTCTCCAGTGCACATGGAACATTTGCAAAGATAGACCACATATTAGGACACAAAGTCTCTTTAAATACAAGAAGATAAAAATCATAACAAGCATCTTCTCATATCTTAAAGGCATAAAAGTAGAAATCATCTACAATAAAGAGGATGAAAAAAAACAAACACTAGGAGGCTAAATATCATACTATTGAACAATGACTGTGTTACTAAAGAGATCAAAGAAGAAATTAAAAGCATCCTAGAAACAAATGACAATGAAAACCCCCAAATCCAAAATCTATGGTACACAATGAAAGCAGCCCTGAGAGGGAAGTTCATAGCACTACAGACCTACATCAAAAATAAAAATAAAAATAAAAATAAAAATAAAATAAAAATAAAAATAAAAATAAAAATAAAAATAAAAATAAAAATAAAAATAAAAATAAAAATAAAAATGATAATAAATCATCTAACCTTGCAACTTAAAGAATTAGAAAGAAAATAAGAGAAGCCCACAGTAACAAGAAGGAAGGACATAATAAAATTCAGAGCAGAAATAAATGACATAGAGACCAAAAACAACAATATAAACAATACATAAGATCAATGAAACCAAGAGCTACTTGTTTGAAAGGATACACAATATTGATGAACCTCTAGCCAGGATCACCAAGAAACAAAGAAAAAGGGCTCAAATTACCAAAATCAGAAATGAAAGAGGTGAAGTAACAACTGACCCCACAAAGGATTATAAAAAAATTCTACGAACAACTCTACTCCAACCAAGTAGACAATATCAACAAAATGAACACATTCCTGGATAAATACAAGCTTGCAAAACTCAATCAGGAAGATTAAAAACAAAACAAAAGAAAACACCTGCATAGTCTGATAACTACTGATGAAGTTGAAACAGTAATCAAAAAGCTTCTAGTATACAAAATCCCTGTAGCAGATGGTTTCACAAGAGAGTTTTACTGAACATTCAGAGAACTAAAACCAATCCTTCTCAGACTATTCCAAAAAATTCAAGAGGAAGGAACACTTCCAAACTCTTTCTATGAATCTAGTATTACCCTATTCCCAAAACCAGATAAAGACATCACAAAGAAAGATAATTACAGGAGGCCTATATCCTGTTAAATATAGATGATAAAATCCTCAACAAAATTCTAGCAAATTGGATCCAGCATTGCATTAGAAAGATCATACAACACTACCAAGTAGGTTTTGTTCCAGGAATGCAAGGCTGGTATAATATCCATAAATTAAAAAATGTAATATATCACATAAACAAACTAAGAGACAAAAAGCACATAATAATATCAATTGATGCAGAAAAGGCATTTGACAAAATACAACATCCTTTTCTGAAAAAAAAAAACACTCAGCAAGGTGGGAATAGAAGAATAGCAGATCATACCTCAACATTATAAAAGCTTTATATGAAAAACCTACATCCAACATTATACTCAATGGGCAAAAACTAAAACCATTTCCACTAAGAACTGGAACAAGACAGAGATGTCTGCTTTCACCACTCCTGTTCAACATAGTACTGGATGTGCTAGCCACAGCAATAGAGAAGAAGAAGAAGAAGAAAGAAAGGGAATACAAATTGTAAAAGAAGTAAAATTGTCATCATTTGCAGATGACATGATACTGTACATAGGAAACCCCAAAGACTATATCACAAAATTATTATACTTAATAAATGAATTTTGCAATGTAGCAAGATAAAAATTAACACCAAGAAATCTATGCCATTTCTATATACCAACAGTGAACTTATAGAAAGAGAGACTAGGAAAACAGTTCCATTTACCATCACACCAAAAAATTTAAAATACCTAGAAATAAACTTGAATAAGAAGATAAAAGACCTGTTCTGAGAAAACTACTGGATATTGAAGAAACAAATAGAGGAATACATAAATAGATGGAAGAGCACACCATGATCATGGGTTGGTAAATAATCAACATTATTAAAATGTCCACACTACCCAAAGCAACCTATAGATTCAATAAACTCCTCATTAAAATACCAATGGCATATTTCACAGATCTAGAATAAACTCTCCAAAATTCATCTGGAATAAAAAAGACCTCGAATAGCTGCAGCAATCCTGAGAAAGAAGAGAAATGTAAGAGGTATCTCAATAGCAGATATCAAGCTGTATTACAAATCCACAGTTCTCAAAAATTCCTGGTTCTGGCCTAAGAACAGACATATAGACCAATGGAATAGATTGGAGAACCCAGAAATTGACTCCAACCACTATGCTCAAGTAATATATTTGACAAAGGAGGCAAGAGCATACAATGGAGTCAAGCAAGTCTCTTCAATAAATGGTGCTGGGAAAATTGGAATGATACATGCAAAAAAATGAAACTAGATCAGCAACTTACACCATAAGCAAAAATAGACTTACATTCTATAAAGGAATTAAATGTAAGATGGAAAATCATAAAAATATTAGAGGAATCCACAGGCAGCAAATTCTCAGACATATGCCAAAGCAATAACTGCACTGTTACTGCTCCCAGGGCAATAGAAACTAAAGAGAAAACATACAAATGGGACTACATCAAAATAAAAAGCTTCTGTACAGCAAAAAAAAAATCAACAAAACAATAGGAAAGCCCACTGCATGGGAGAACATATTTGCCAATATTATCTCCAATAAGTGTTTAATCTCCAACATTTACAAAGAACTCATGCAACTTAATAAAAAAAAAAAGATAAACAACCCAATCAAAAAATGGGCAACGGACCTAAATAGATACTTTTCAAAAGAGGACATAAATAAGGCCAAGGGATATATGAAAACATGATTAAAGTCACTAATCATCCCAGAGATGCAAATCAAAATGACAATGAGGTACCATCTCAACACTGTTTGAATGGCTATCATCAACAAGTCAACAAATGAGAAGTTCTGGTGAGGATGCAAAGAAAAAAGTTCCCTCATGCACTGCTGGTGGAATGCAGATTGGTGCAGCCACTATGGAGAACAGTATGGAGTTTTCTCAAAAAACTAAAAATAGAACTCCCATTTGACCCTGTGATTCCACTTGTAGGAATATATCCCAAGAAACTAGAAACACCAACCAGAAAGGGTATATGTACCCTTATGTTCATAGCAGCACAATTTGCAATTGCTAAGATTTGGAGACAGCCTAAGTGCCCATCATTAGATGAGTGGATAAGAAAACTATGGTGCATCTACAAAATATAATTAATACTATGCTGCTTTAAAAAAGAATCAATGCTTACCATTTGCAGCAGCATCGGTGAAACTGGAGAGCATTATGCTAAATTAAATAAGCCAGTCAGTGAAAGAAAAATACCACATGATCTCACTCATTTATGGATAATAAAGATCATTATATCCTGATGAACAAAAAGATAGATACAGAGGCAGAGAAGCATCAAACAGACTGTCTAATTACAGGGGGAATTCTGGGGAGTAAGGGGGTGTAAGTAAGAAATTAAGGAAGGAATTATAAGCATAACCAATGGATACAAGACACTGGTGGGAGGGCATGTATGGGAGTGGAGAAGGGGGGCAATGAGAGGATATGAACACATATGTAATACTTTAATCAGTAACACAAAATTGAAAAATAATTGATGATGGAAATATTTGACAGATAGGTGCAAATGAAATCAAACTTATCCCTTCTTAAACCACACACAATAGTAAGTTCAAATGGATTAAACACTTAAGTGTTAAACTCAAAACTATTAGAATCCTAGAAGCAAATATAGGCGGTAAAATATCAATATTTTCATAGCAATATTTTTATGATATATTTCATTGGGTAAAGAAAAAATGGAAATATAAACTAATGGAATTACATTAAACTAAAGGTGTTTTGCACAGGAAAGGAAACCATCAACAAAATGAAAAAGAAAACAAACAGTGAATGGGAGAACATATACGCCAATATACATTTGGTAAGGGGTTAATATAAAAAACATTATGAAGAACTTATAAAATTTAACACCAAAGAAACAAACAATCCAATTTAAAAATGGGCAATGATCCTTACAAAGAGGACATAAAGATGGTCAGTAGACATATAAAAAGATGCCTAACATTACTAAGCATCAGAAAAATGCAAAGTAAAAACACAATGAGATATTAACTAACAACTATTAGAATGACTAACAAATTGTCAACAAACAATAAATGCCAATGATGATGTGAAAAAAAATGAAACCACAGTGCACTGTGGGTGGGAATGCAAATTAGGGCAGTTACTATAGAAAGCAGTATTGAGTTACCTCAAAAAATCAAAAATTGATCTACCTCTAAGATCCAGTGATTCTACTTCTTGGAATTTACTCAAAGAAACCTGAAATATTAATTCAAAAGAATATATGTACTCTTTGTTCATTACACTATTATTTACAATAGCTAAAATTTGAAAACAGCCCTATTGTTCATCAGTAGATTAGTGGCTATAAAACTATGGTGCATTTACACAATAAAATACTACTCTGCCTTAAAAAGCCAGAAAAATTTACAAATTGTGATAGCATCCTTGGACTTTGGAGAACATTATGCTAAGTGAAATGAGCCACTCAGAGAAAGACAAGTATTTGATCTCACTCATATGTAGAATTCAACGAATAATCTGACCTACCAAGAAAAATTATGTATCAGAATTATAGATAGAGAACAGGCAGACAGCTCTGATCAGGAATAAGATTTAGGGTATTGAAAAAGAGAGATAACTCATGGACAGGATCACAGTGTGGTATTTGTGAATGGGTATTAGTGCAGTAGAGGTGGAAGATAGCATAAAGGGGACATACATGATGGGAAAAATAAAAATAAATAAGTAAAAGAAAATAAAAAAGACTATTTTTGTCTGATATAAGTATTGCTACCTCAGCTTTCTTTCTGTTTTTATTTTCCTAAAATATCTCTTTGTATCCCTTCACTTTCAGTGTGTCTATCTTTCAATCTAAACTGTTGTGAACTGTTGTGTTTGTGGGTGTTTTTTTTTAAGCCATAGGGGTATGGGTCTTATTTTCTGCTCTATTAAGCCATCCTATGTCTTTATTTGAAAAAAAAATTAAATAATTTTCATTTAAATATATTATCCTATCTAATAAAATAATAATATGCAAATTAACCATCACTCCACTACACCCACAAGCCTATCCGAGCAGCCAATCAGGAGTGAACATGTATATTAACCCAACCAAAATGGCTGTGACCATGGAGTGAGCAGGAGGCTTGGGTTTCCCCAGCAATGGAGGAAGCCAAGCTTTCTGAACAGCCAGGCAGGCCCTGGCCTCCACTTAAGGCTACAAAGTTTGAATTATGGAAGATAAATAAATCCCAACAAAAATGGCAGCAGTCATGGAGCTGGAGAGATCAGGAGGCTTGAGTTGCTCCCGGCGATGGAGGAAGCAAAGCTTCTGCAACCCTGGCCTGCCTTGGCCACCACTCAAGGTATACATTTTCAGTTATAAAAGATAAATAAATCCTAGATACCAAGGCCTCTGCTTGGGTCACCTGGGAGCATGGCCGGCCTGCAAACCACCACAGGCCCCTCACCCAGGCCACTTCATGCCCCAAGGAAATCTTCACCCTGATCTAGGACAGCCTTCAGAGCAAACCAGCTGGCTCCACCTATGCACCAGGCTTCTATCTTACCTAATAAAAGAGTAATATGCAGATTGACCATCACTCCAACACACAAGATGGGTGCCCCCATGTGGTCAAAAGATCCTGACCCCATGTGGATACAAGATGGCACCACAAGATGGTCAGCAAGGGAGGGCAGTTGGGAGCAAATAGGCTGGCAGGGGAGCAGTTAGGCATCAATCAGGCTGGCAGGAGATGTGGTTAGGGGTTATCAGGAAGGCAGGCAGGTGAGCAGTTGGGAGCCATCAGTTTTGGATTGTGATAGGGATGTCTGACTGCCCGATGAGACCTGATCCTATCAAGGCACTCAGACCACCCTTGAGGGATTCCAGATTGTAGAAGCTGCATGCTGGGCTGAAGGATACACACCCCGATGCATAGATTTCATGCACTGGCCTCTATTTGATAGATAATAGTTATTACAATTATATTTTTAATATTTTTGTCTTATTTCTCCCTCTTAAATATGTCTCTTTAACATTCCTTGTGATATTGCTTTGTTGGAGATGAAGTCCTTTTACTTTTCTTCACTTCTAAAAGTAGTCTCATTTGTATGTCCTTGGTTTTCATCACTTTGAATGCTTCATGTCAAACACTTATGGCCTGCAAAGATTCTCTCAATTCAGCTGACAGTTTAATAGGAGCTCCTTTGTAGGTAACTGTTTTTATCTTATTTCTTTTAAAATTCTCTGTCATTAACCTCTGACATTTTAACTATAATGTAACTTGGTGTAGGCCACTTTCAGTTCATTTTGTTTGTGATTCTCTTTGTTTCCTAGACTTCTATTTCTTTCCCTAGGTTAGGGATGTTTTCTAACATTATTTCTTCAAATATGTTTCTATTCCTCGCTCTCTCTCTTCTCCTTCAGGTACCTTTATAATATTAATGTTGGTACACTTCTTGTCTTAGAGGTCACTTAAACTTTCACCAGTGTTTTTCATTCTTTTTCTTTCTGTTATTGTGTCTGGGTGTTTTCTATTACCTTGTTTTCCAAATGACTGATTTGATTCTCTGCTTCATGCAATATGCTGTTGATTCCTTCCAGTGTAGTCTTCATTTAAGTTATTGTATTCTGCATGTATTAGTATGACTGGTTCTTTGTTATGATTTTCATATCATTATGACATTTAATATATGTTTGTTGAAGTACTTACTGAATTCATCTATTTTTCCCATGGGTTCATTAAGCATTTTTATAACCAATGTTTTGAAATTTCTATTTTGGAGATTGCTTGCCTCCCTTTTGTTTAGATTCCCCCTCTTCTTTCATTTGGAGCATGTTTCTTTGTCTCCTCATTTTGGCTGACTTTTTATGTTTGTTTTTATGTATTAAAGAATCTACTATGTTTCTTATATATAATAGAGTTTCCTTCGGGACCATGTTTCTCTTATTATTTGTGCCAAGGGTCCCAGAGCTATTACTTGTGTGGATTATTTGTGTCCTCCTGTTGTTGTTGAGTCTTGATTACTATTGGCACATTAATTGGTGGGGTTAACCCTTACACTGACTGGCTGAATGTAGTGTTCATGACCACAGGGAATGAGATGCTTTGTGAAAGTGGACTCCAGGGAGTAGAATTTTCTCCAGCGGTGTTTTTTGTGCTTCCTAAGATCACCTTTTGGATGTGTCATTTCTGGGGGTAATTGAGTAGTGATCAGGTATTGTATGATTACATCCACCAGAAATATTAGTTCTGGGGCATATTAAGAGGAGTCCTGGAGCAGGCCAATTTCAGCTTATGCTTGTGCCTGGTCTATGTTACGGAGCAAGTCCCCAAAAGATGGACCACCGAAACCAATTTGATCAAACAAGCACATTTTATTACAGATTTGAATCTGGGCTCAAACCGCGACTGACACAGCAGTCAGCAAATGCCTTGGTGAGAGCCCCGATGGCGGGCAGTCCCTCCTTTTATATCCCTCCCGAACTATGCTAGCCTGGCACTTTCTGATTGGCTCCTTGGGAAATCTATTCTGGGTTGTTTGTTCCGCTGACCTGGCTTCAGTTAAGATATCACAAGATATCGCAAAATGTTGTAATCCAACGAGACAACCTCACTGGGACACAGAATTTTAGAGATGGAAATTTGAGCTTTATTCCTGAGCAGGGACTGCAGCCAACCTACGCAGAGAACTGCAGTCCTGAGGTCTTGAAGATGGCTGGTTTTATAGCCCTATAGCAGGGATGAGCAAGCAAGCATTGTCTACAGAAGTGAATATTTGTGGTTAGCACAGCTGCCTGGAGGAGTTATCCTAAGAGCAGTGTAAAATTTTAACAGAGACATTTACTGGCTGGGGGAATGTTCTGAAAGGTCTGTTATCTTCAACAGGGACATTTATCAACTCAGGGGAATGTTCTGTTATCTTACCCTGTTCCGGGGCAAGTTTGGCCCGGGGTTGGGGAGTTAAAGGTTATGCACACAGGTGCTTTTTGGCCATGTCACAACAGTCTATTGCTCCTGCAGCCCTCTTTTTCACCTGAATGGAATCCCTACAGATTTTCACACCATGTATTCTGTGGACTTCTCTTCCCAGCACTAGTGCTCCAAGGTGGGGACTCCATTGTGGGATTGAGACACTCACTGAGATATCCCTCCCAATTCTCAACTGTCATGTGTGGGTGTAGAGAAGCCTGTTTTGCATCTCTGTATCTCCTACCAGTCTCCAAGTGGCTTCTTATTTATATCCCTAGTTATAGGAATTCTGTCCAGCTGGCCTTCAAATGGTTCTCCAGGGTGATTGTTCTATAATTTAGTTGTATTTTTTATGTGGTCATGGGAGAAAGAAAGCACAATATTTATTTACATCACATATATATATATATATATATATATATATATATATACACACACATACACACACACACAAACACACACACATACATACATGTACATATATAGTAATATTATTGTAAATTCATGTAACATTTCAAATGGTTTTCAGTTTTCTTTCAATCTTTCATATTGCTGAAAATTTTCCATTTGACCTTTTTTCATTAAATAACAAGAGATCAAACGAATGTCAGACATATGTTGTAGAAATATCTTCACAGATACAGCTCCTAGGGCAATAGAAAATAAGGAGAAAATAAACAAATGTGACTATATCAAAATAAAAATATTTTGCTCAGCAAAAGAAACCATCAACGAAGTAACAAGAAAGCCCACTGCATGAAAGAACATACAGTGGTACCTCGAGATACGAGTTTAATTCGTTTCATAACCTTGCTTGTATATCAAGTTGCTCATATCTCAAAGCAAATTTCCCCATTGAAATCAATTGAAATGCTGTTAATCCATTCCAGCCCCCAAAATGCCGCCCCAGTTGTTCTTGTTCCATGTTTTGGAATAAGAAAAATGTATTTACAAATGACAAATATTGTATAAAAACATAATAAAAGAGAATGTAAAGGAATAAACTGGTTTTAAAAAGTGTATTTACCTACTCGTTACGCTCTTAATGCTACACTTTATCCCTAAACTGAATGTAACTTCACTAATCTTCACTGAAATTAATTGCTACTGGTCTTTGCATTTTTGGCCAATTTCAAAAAACAAACAAACAAAAAACAAAAAACAAAAACATGTCCAACGAGGTTTGCCTCTTCCTCCCTTTTAGAATGTTTCTGTAATGGGTGAGGCAAGTTTCATTGAACAGCTTTGATGCAAGACCAGTAGCAACTTTTTCGGGGTGTTTCTTTCCCACGAAGTGAGACACCCTCTCCCACATTCCTAAGATCTCCTTTTTCTCACTTGTAGAGATCTCCTCCACCTCTGGCTCCTCCTCGAAACCAATTTCTTGGAGAACCTCCACATGTTGCTGAGACTGCAACTCTTGTAACTCCTCTGTGGTGAGTTCCAGAGAGTGCTCCTCGACGAGCTCATTCACATCTCTCTCACTCACCTCTAGGCCCATGGATTTTCCCAGAGACACTATCTCCTCCTCCACTGGCACCTCCAGTTTGAATCCTTCGAAGGCCCTTTCGGCTATGGCCTCAGGCCACAGCTTCCTCCATGCAGAGGTCAAAGTCCTTGTTGTAACACCCCGCCAGGCCTGATCATTAATTCTGAGGCATATCACGATGTTAAAGTGGTTCTTCCAGAACTCTCGAAGGGTGAGGTTTGTGTTCTCTGTCACCTCAAAGCAGTGCTGGAACAGGTGCTTGATGTACAGTTTTTTAAAATTAGAAATCACCTTCTGATCCATGGGCTGCAGGATAGGAATGGTGTTGGGTGGTAGGTAGACAACCTTTATAAACTTGAACTCTTCGAGGAGTTTATCTTCGAGGTTCGGTTGGTGAGTGGGAGCATTTTTGAAGACGAGGAGGGCTTGCATTGTTAGGTTGTTTTCCTGTAGATATTTTTTAACAGAAGGGCCGAAAACCAGGTTTACCCACTCCACAAAGAACTGCCTGGTGACCCATGCCTTCGGGTTTGCCCTCCACATAACTTGCAGTTTATCTTTTAAAATCTTATGTGACTTAAATACTCTGGGGTTTTCCAAATGGTATACGAGCAGAGCAGAGGCTTGACCTTGCAGTTGCCACTCGCATTGGCACACAGTGGGAGAATTAGCCTATCCTTCATGGGTTTGTGGCCTGGCATTGCCTTCTCCTCTGCATTTATCTAAGTCCTATTCTGCATCTTCTTCCAGAAAAGCCCTGTCTCGTCACAGTTGAAGACTTGCTGGGGTATATGTCCTTTGGCTTCTATCAGTTCAGAAAAAGTTTTGAGGTAATCCTCAGCTGCCTTCACACCAAACTTGCTGCCTCACCATACCTGATGATGGTGTGAATGCCGGACCTCTTCCTGAACTTACCAAACCAGCCTCTACTGGCTTTAAATGAGTCTTTTGATGCTTCATCCGTGGAAGTGCGTGGGGTCTGCTCCAACAATTCACCATAAATGGCTTGCGCCTTCTCGCCTATTATGCCCTATGTTAATGTATCTCCTTTAAGCTGCTTCTCCATCACCCACACCATCAGTAGAGTCTCCATCTTTTCATGGAGAGAGCTATGGAGCTTAGAAATTATTTTAACACCTTTAGCTGGCGTTATACCCTTTATCGACTCCTTCTGTTTAAGCACAGTGCATATCCTTGAAGTACTATGCCTGTATTGCCTTGCCAAGTCAGCCACTGGCACACCTTGCTCATATTTTTCTATGATTTCACACTTTAATTCAATATACATCATCCTCTTCTGAGCACTAACCCTTCCACTGGCTTTCTTCGGACCTATGGTTATAAAAATAAATGTGATAAAGTATGTAAATGCACAAAAGATGCTTTGACAACGAGGTAAACAAGCACACTGACTGAGGCTTGCGAAACTATGAGACGCTGGAGTTGTGGTAAACTGGTGGGTCATGTGCAGCCAGCCGGTCCACAGGATTGCGTGTATCTCAAATGTTGCTTGTATTTCAAACAAAAACTTGCTCGCTTGACAGCTCATATCTCGAAAATCTTGTATGTTAGGGCACTCGTATCTCGAGGTACCACTGTATTTGACAATGCTCTTTCAGAGAAGTCTATGGGTTTTTTATTTAATTTTATTTTTTTAAATTATGTGTTACATGTATACATATCTTCCTATTTCCCCCACCTCCCAAGCATACCCTAACCTCCCAGTGTCTTGTGTTTATTGACTATGCTTATATGCATGCATACAAGTCCTTTTGGTTGATCTCTTATCTACCCCACCTCTCCTTAACCTTCTTGCTATAATTTGACAGTCTTTTTGATGCTTTACTGTCTCTGTATCTATCATTTTGTTAATCAGTTTATAATGTTCTTTATTATGCACAAATGAGTGAGATCATGTGGTGTTTCTCCTTCACTGACTGGCTTGTTTCACTTAGCATAAAGCTCTCCAGTTCCATCCAGGTTGCTGCAAATGGTAAGAATTCCTTATTTTTTAAGGCAGCATAGAATTCCATTGTGTCGATATACCATAGTTTTCAGATTCACTCATCTGCTGGTGGGCACTTTAGCTGTTTCTAAATTGTAGCTATTGTAAATTGTGCTGCTATGAATATAGGTGTGCATAAATACTTTCTGATTGGTGTTTTTAATCTTAAGAGAAAAGCTATGGTTTGATATTACGCTAAATTATCAATATTTAACTTAATTTTATATTTTAGAATGTAATAATGACAAAAATAGTCAATAAACTGCATTTTCAAGCTCAGCAGATTTTAGTATTAAAATCAATTTACGGTATGTTTTTTTGAGGTACACATAACTTTGAAGAGGCAATAAGTATAAGCAGAATAGTTGATTTCTTGGATGCACTCCAATATAATTATGGTTCTTCACCCTTGTGACTACATGTGTGTGCAGTTTAAATTCATTTTGCTGCCCAAGTCAAAATAGCAATATTTTAGGTAGGTTTGCAATAGATTGAAATGCAATATTTCTATAAACTAGGAAAATACTATGTAAAATAAATACACAAGTAAATTTAAATAACAGACTAAATATGTATTTTGACATTTATCTTAATTCTTAGCTTGTAATCTCATGACTTGGAATTATCACTACGTACTTAATCACAAAACAGTGTATTTCTAGTATGCAATTGTAAAAAAAAAATGTGGCGCCAATCTAATTTATTACAAGCATCTTATAAGAAAGCAAAATGTTTATTGGGTTATGAAAGGCAGCTAGGTTGTTTGCATAGAGAAAAAAAATCTTAACAGGCAGCAAAAATGATTTGTTTCTCTGTTTCCCAAAAAGTAAAATTGTATTTGATATATGTTCTCAATTTTTATTAAAATAAATTAAATATTTTTTTTCTGCAACAGCATTGATCATCTATATTATAGTCAGGCAAGTTTTCATTTTGAAATAACTGAACTCAAATCTTGAGATATAGAATAACTCTTTCTCCAGCCCCAAGGGTGAAACAAAATTCCTCAAACATACTTGCAATCTTAAATTATATTGCCTTGTATTTCATATGGAATTATATATAGTGAAATTGTTGTTGCTTTTATTACTGTTTTGCTTTCTATGATGAAAACATTTAAGTAATAATAATATTCTAAAAATAATTATATTTATAATTTACATGTGGGTAAAAATAAAACATGATTTTTATGGGGAGAAAGTAGAGTTCCTTTCATCTGTAGCTTTAAGACCATCAACTGTCAATGTCAATATATTAATCCATGAATCCCCTCTATAATCATGTGTTAATGTGGTTTGCAAACTCTTAGAACTCATTTTTAAGAACTCTTTCCCCCTAGTCAATAGTATGCGCACTATAGGCTGTACGTCATAAAATGACTAGTGAAATATTTGTATATGTCTACTTATATGATACTAGCTATCATTTTAGGCATACTGTATCCTTTAAAAAGTTATGAAAATTGCAGAAATATATAGAATAGTAATGACAAAAATGAATGACATAATATTATATAAATCTGCAGATTTTTTTTTTACATTTGGTTTTCAACTATCTCTGTTTAAAGATACTGCCTTCCATTGCTTTACACATCAGAGACAAATTTAACTTTGGGTGCTGCAAAGAATTCTCCGTGTTAAAAATTTAAAATAACAGGTTAGTGAAAGTTTTAGTGATTGATTTTTCAATAAATAAATTCAGCAATGCAAGCAGGATGCAAAATTAACACCCAGAAAACACTGGCATTTTATTTTTTTATTTTTTTTTATTGTGTTACATGTATACATATCTCCCCATTGCCCACCCCATCCCAGGCATACTCC
Organism: Lasiurus borealis; assembly: GCA_004026805.1. Lineage (NCBI taxonomy): Eukaryota > Metazoa > Chordata > Mammalia > Chiroptera > Vespertilionidae > Lasiurus > Lasiurus borealis. The sequence continues at coordinate 50,811 of PVJN01001428.1, forward strand.
AACCCCCCAGTGTCTTGTGTTCATTAGTTATGCTTACATGCATGCACACAAGTCCTTTGGTTGATCTCTTATCTACCCCACCTCTCCTTAACCTTCCTGCTGTAATTTGACAGTCTGTTTGATGCTTTACTGCCTCTTTTATCTTTTTGTTCATCGGTTTATAATGTTCTTTATTATCCACAAAAAGAGTGAGATCATGTGGTGTTTCTCCTTCATTGAGTGGCTTATGTCACTTAGCATAAGGCTCTCCAATTCCATCCAGATTGCTGCAAATGGTAAGAATTCCTTTTATGGCAGCATAGAATTCCATTGTGTAGATGTACCATAGTTTTCTGATCCACTCCTCTGCTGACGGGCACCTAGGCTGTTGCCAAATTTTAGCTATTGTAAAATATGCTCCTATGAACATAGGGGTGCACAAATCCTTTCTGATTGGTGTTTGTAATTTCTTAGGATATATTCCTAAGAGTGGGATTGCTGGTTCCAATGGGAGATCCATTTTTAGTTTTTTGAGGAAACTCCATACTGTTCTCCACAGTGGCTGCACCAGTCTGCATTCCCACCAACAGTGCACAAGGGTTCCTTTTTCTCCACATCCTCGCCAACACTTGTCATTTGGTGACTTGTTCATGATTGCTATTCTGACAGGTGTAAGATGGTATCGCATTGTCGTTTTGATTTGCATCTTTCGGATAATTAGTGACTTTGAACATGTTTTCAGGTGTCTCATGGCCTTCCTTCTATTGTCTTTTGAAAAGGTTCTATTTAGGTCTGTTGGCCATTTTTTTATTGGATCATTTATCTTCCTTTTATTAAGTTGTATAAGTTGGCTGTAGATGTTGGAGATTAAACCTTTATCAGTGATAACATTTGCAAATATGTTCTCCCATATAGTGGGATTTCTTGTTGTTTTGTTGATGGTTTCTTTGGCTGTTCAAAAGGTTTTTATTTTAATGTAGTCCCAGTTGTTTATTTTTTCTTCACTGATACTGCTCCAAGGGTAATGGAAACAGTGGAATTTTAATACACCAATAATGAACTATCAGAAAGAGAAACTAAAAAATCTCATTCATAATTGTAACAAAAATTAAGATACTTAGAAATAAAATTAACAAAAGAGCTGAAAGATTTATACTCAGAAAACAACAGGTTGTTGAAAAAAGAGATAAAGAAATATAAACAAGTGGAAGAAAACATCGTGTCCATAGGTTGGTAGAATCTGAATAATTAAAATGTCCATACTACCCAAAGCAATCTGTAGATTCAATGAGATCCTTATACAAATACAAATGACATATTTACAGGTCTAGAACAAACACACCAAAAATTTATATGGACACAAAAAGGACTCAGCATAGTTGCAATGATCTTGAGAAAGAAGAACAACATTGAAGGGATCACAAAGCAGATATCAAATTACACTACAAAGCCACTGAAATCGAAACAGCCTATTGCTGGCACAAGAAAGGCATTTATATCAAGGGTAAAGAACCAAGACCTCCAAAAGTGACCCACATCATTATCATTATGTTCAATTAATATTTGAATTAATATTTGACAAGTGAGGTAAGAGCATACAATGGAGTAATGACAGTGTCTTCAATAAATGGTGTTGTAAAAATTGGACAGGTATATGCAAAAAAATAAAATGAAACTATACCACCAACTTATACCATACACAAGAATAAACTCAAAATGGATTAAAGATCTAAATGTACTTCATGAAACCATAAGTATCTTAAAAGAAACTATAGGCAGCAAAATCTCAGACATCTTTCATAGCAATATGTTTACTGATACATTTCTTGGGGCAAAGGAAAGTAAGGAGAAAATAAATAAATGGGACTATGTAAAAATAAAAACCTTTTACACAGCAAAAGAAACCATCAACAAAATGAAAAGAGAGCTCACTGTGGGAGAACATATTTACCAATGATATCTTTGATAAGGGTTAATTTCCAAAATATATAAGGAACTCATACAACTTAACAAAAGGTAAACAAACAATCCTATTAAAAATGTCCAAAGGACCTAAATAGACACTTCTCTAAAGAGGATATACAATGGCCAACAAAAATACGAAAAAATTCTCAAAGTCACTGATCATGAGAGAAATGCAAATCAAAATGACAAGGAGATATCACCTCACACCTGCCAGAAAGGCTATGATCAACAAATAACAAGTGTTGGCAAAGATAGGTAAAAAAGGGAACCCTAGTACACTGCTATGGGAATGCAGACTTATGCAGCCATTATGGGAAACAGTATAGAGTTTCTTCAATAAGTTTGACCCATTGATCCCACTTTAGGAATATATCCTAAGAAAACTAAACCAATCAGAAAGAATATATACAACCCTATACTTATGACAGAACAATTTACCATAGCTAAGATATAGAAACAGCCAAAGTGCCTATCAGCAGATGAGTAGATAAAAATGCTGCTGTACATTTTTACTATGAAATATTACATGGCAGTAAAAAAGAAGGAGCTCTTACCATTTTCAACAGCATGGATGGACCTGGAGAGTATTATGCTAAGAAAAATAAGCCAGTCAGAGAAAGTTAAGTATCACATGATCCCATTCATATGTTGAATGTAATGAACAAAATAAACTGATAAACAAAGTAAACCATATAACCATGGAAGAGCCTGATGACTTTCAGAGTGCATCTGGGGGTGGGTCTTGAGGGGGTGGACATTAACATAGTCATATGTGTATAGCCAATGGACACAGCAATAGTGTAATGAAGGCTTGGGAGGGGTGGCTTTTTTGAGAAGGGACTTAATGGAGAAAAAAGGAAAAAAAAGAATAAAAAGAAATGGGACATCTGTAATACCATAAAGTTATATTTTACATAAATAAATAACATCACCAAGAAAAAAATGGGCTTTTAGTTGGAATTATTTCTTTATCCCTAGAAGACTTACTTGTTGAGGTAGTATTCTGACTGCTACACAAAATAAATATATGATTTCTTCCATTGGTTGGATCTAGCAATTTCTAATGCTACCAAAAATTGCATTTTCAATGAAAATAATCTAAGTAATTGGCAAAAAAAAAAAAAAATCCCCACTACGGTTAAACACAAATAACTAACCATATTCAGGAAGTATTAACATACTGGTTGGCTGTTTCTTCTACTAGTCTTCTGACTACAAAATTATCACAGGCTCATGAACAAGAAACAATGATCATTAATACACTGTCCTTTGAGATACAATAAACTGATATTCACTTCAATAGAAATAAAATACACAAGGCTTGTTAGGCAACAAAACAAAAATGGAAAGATGCTTTTATAAAATGATTTGATACTATAGTGGGGTGTGATTTCTCAAAGGGTTTTGTTTTTCGGTTTATTCATGATGGTACGAAAAAAAATTATATAGATTTCCTTTAAAAATATCCTACCCATCTTTACTTGAGCTCTTTGAACTCTTCAATTAAATGGCAAGGCCTTACTTCTGAGGAGAAAAAGAAAAATTATAATCCTATAATTAATGTTACAACAGAGAAAACATGAACTATTCTAAAATTCGATTAAAATGTAAGAAAATTGAAATATAATATGCAGAAACAGTTCCTTAATGCATTTGAATAACCTGGCTACAATCAGTAGGCCTGAAATACACTTCAATATCACATACTCAATTGGATCAATTAAAAAAAACAACACAGAAACTGACACATGCCTGGCTTTGCAGTTGAAACTTCACTATCTATTGTTACACTAAAAGTTAAAGTCAAATTTAAGGTTACTTAAATATGATCATATGACTGGGATCATAATTTATTATAACCAGAGCATGTAGGATTGAGAATTAAAATAAGTGCAACACTTTATAAAGAACTGTGAATAATATTTTCCTTATATATTTACTAGAGTGACAATTACTCTGATAAATGTTTCATTTCAATCACCCAATTAAACTTTTCCTGAAGTTATGCAGAGAATAAAGGAATTCTAAATAGACTCAATGCTTTCCATATATTACATATTCACCAGTCTAAATCTATAAAAGCATGATTTTTAACCTGAACAAATATAAAATATGTATATTTACTTTTCAAGTTTAGTTTGTTTAATTAAATATTTTGCATTTCCCAAACTTTTATTCTCTTTGTGAATTTCCAATAAAATAGACAAATGTTCTCAGTGGTGTGAAATCAACCAGCCATACATTTCAAATTGCGAGAAGATTAATACTCCTCCTACTTATTTTTGGAAATATTTCTCAAGTATATACATATCCTAAAAGGAAAATTTTTTGGAGGTGGCCACTTCTTTGGAATAACCCTATGCCAAAGGACTGAAACAAGGGAATGGGGGAGAGAAAAAAGCTGAAACATAAGGTTCATTTGATAATTGTAAGGACCTCACCACCACCTAGATTTGCATCAGAAGCCACCCGAGATCCAATAGCCACTACAGCCAAAAATCAGCTACCTCAGCTACAGATCCAGAGGCACTAGGACTCCAGTTCCCCAACCACAGGCTCCAGTGAGTCCTGGAGTGTGAAACCCTCCTGCTGATCCACAGCTGTGATCATAGGCCATGCACATCCTGGAGCCTAGAATTTCCAGTGATTTTGGGGGTGTCAGACCCTCCAGCTGATCCACCACTGTGGTTACTGGACCCACACATCTCTGGGACTGGACACTTTGTTGTGAGCAAAAATGGGGAGACAAAGAAACAACTCTCCAAGGAAAGAAAAGGGGGAAGCACTAGAAAAGGAATTAAATGAAAGGAAGGCATGTGACATGTCAGAAAAGTAAATCAGAGTAAGAGTAAAACAATTCATAAATTGGATGGATAAAGAAATAAACAAATTATGTAAGAATCAGAAGGAAACAAAAAATGATATAGGTACAATAAAAATAAAAAACACAAAGGAAGATTTCAACATTCCATTAGAAGAAAATGTCCAAATTAATGAGATAGAAGACAGTGCAGAGAAACACAACCAATCTGAACAGCAATTAGAAAAAAAAAATTAGAAGGCAGTAGGAGAACCTAAGGTAACATTGGAAAACAAAACATGAAGTAACATACATATAAGAGGAGTGCCAGAAGGACAAGAAGGGGAGTAAAGATTAGCAAATGTAAATGAAGAAATAATGGCAGAAAACTTCCCTGAATTTAGAAGAAAAATGCACAGTCTCAAAAACAATGAATCCAAAAAGACCCACACTAAGACATATTGTAATTACAATGGCAAACATTAATGACAAAGAGAGAATTCTAAATGTGACAAGAGAGAGAAAGAGGGTTATATACAAATGAACCCCCATTAGATTATAAAATGATTTCTCAACAGAAACACATCAGGCCAGAAGGGAATGTTATAAAGTATTCAAAGTGATGTAATGTAAGGGACTGAATCAAAGAACACTCTATATCATTCAAAATTGAAAGGGATATTAGGATCGTATCAGACAAAAATGGTAAGGAAGTTTATCACTATCAAGTTATCAATGCAAGAAATTCTAAAGAGACTGTTGCAAAAACAAGAAATAGAAAGGGAGAAGGAACACAGGCATGAAGAACAGAAATGGCAAGAAACCACTACCTATCAATAATAACCTTAAATAGAAATGGAATAAATGCTCCAATAAAAAGACATAAAGTCGCTGAATGGATAAGAAAACACTCATACTAGTATATATGCTGTCTATAAGAGGCCCACCTCAGAACAAGGGACTCACACAGACTGAAAGTGAAGGGATAGAAAACTATTTTTCATAAAAATGGAAATTAGAAAAAAGCTGGGGTAGCAATACTTATATCTGACAAAATAGACCTCAAAATGAAGGCCATAACAAGAGATAAGGAAGGCCACTTCATAATATTAAAAAAAAAATGTTACAACAAGAGGATATAACTCTGGTAAACATATATGAACCAAATGGAGGAGCACCCAAATACATAAAATAAACTTCTGGAAGATATTAAGGGAGAGATAAACAGCAGTACAATCATAGTAGGGGACTTTAATACTCCATTGACAATCCTCTACACACAAAAAATCTGCAAAGAAACAGCAATAATAAATAAACCACTAGATCAGATGATAGATCACATATTAGGACACAGGAAAAGTCTCTTCTAATTCAAGAATATTGCAATTATATCAAGAATTTTCTCAGATCACAATGGCATATTATTAGAACTAAACCACAATAAAAAAAATAAAAAATTCCAACAATTGGAGGCTAAACAGCATGTTATTAAAAGTTATTGGATTACCAAAGAAGTTAAAGAAGAAATAAAAAGCATCCTGGAAACAAATTACAATGAAAACACAACAAATCAAAATCTATGGGACATGGTAAAAGCTGTTCTGAGAAAGAAGTTCATTGCATTGCAGGTCTATCTTAAAAATATATGGTAATAAATTATCTAACTCTACAAATTAAAGAAAAGAAACATAGCAACAAGCAAAGCCTTGAGTGAGCATAAGGAAGGAAATAAAGATCAGAGCAAAAATAAATGCCATAGGGTCAAAAGAAACAATACAAATGATCAATATAACCAAGAGCTAGTTTTTTGAAAGCTAGTTCTTTGATAAACAAGATTGATGAACCTCTAGCCAGGCTCACCAAGAGGCAAAGAAAAGGATCCAAAAAAAACAAAAATCATAAATGAAATAAGTGAAATAACAACAGACCCCATAGAAATACAAAGCATTGTAAAAAAATAAAAAGCTATGAAAAACTGAATAGAAACAAACTGGTATCGTTGTTCATAAGGAATATTGTCGTGTAATTCACTTTCATTGTGTTGTTTCTAATCTGGTTTTGGGTTTAGGATAATGTGGCTTCATAGAAAGTTCTTGACAGTGTGCTATCCTCTTGATTTTTTTTTGGAATAGGCTGAGGAGGATATGTTTTAGTTCTTTGAATGCTTGGTAGAACTCCCCTGTAAAGCCAACCAGGCCACGACTTTGGTTTGATGGAAGATTTTTGATCACTGCTTCAATTTCCTTATTGGTTATCTGCCTATTCAGGTTTTTTTATTCTTCCTGATTGAGTTTTGGGAGCTTGTATTTTTTAAAAAATATGTCCATTTGTTTAGGTAGTCTATTTTGTTGGAATAGAGTTGTTCATAGGATCTTTGCATAATACTTTGTATTTTGGTAGGATTGGTTGTTACCTCACATCTTTCATTTCTGATTTTGATTATTTAGGTCCTCTCTCTTTGCTTCTTGGTGTGCATGGCTAGAGGTTCATCAATCTTGTTTATCTTTTCAAAGAATGACCTCTTGGTTTTTTATCTTTTGTGTTGATTTTTTTTGTCTCTATGTCATGTATTTCTGCTCTGATATTTATTATTTCTTTGCTTCTGCTTCTGCTGGGCTATCCTGTTACTTTCATTCTTATTCTTTGAGTTGTAGGGTTAGATAATTTGTTACCATTTTTTCTTTTTTTTTTTTTTTGAAGTAGATCTGTAGAGTTATGAACTTCCCTCTCAAGACTGTGTTCAAGATTTTGGATTGTTGTGTTTTCATTATTATTTGTTTCCAAGATGCTTTTAATTTCTCCTTTGACATTTTTGGTAATGCAATCATTGTGTAATAGCATGCTATTTAGCCTTCAAGTGTTGATTTTTTTAATTGTTTTTATTGTAATTGATTTCCAGTTTCATGCCATATGAGAAGATGCTTGATATGATTTCTATCTTTTTACATTTGAAGTGACTTTGCCTGTGCCCTATTATATGGTTTATCTTTGAAAATGTATATTTTGTGACTTTGGGGTTAAATGTTCTGAAGATGGCAATTATTTCCATCAGACCTAGTTAGTCATTTAGGATTGCTGTTTCTTTTCTGATTCTTTTTAGAGGATTTATCCAATTATGTTAATGGGGTATTTAAGTCCCCTCATATGACTGTATTGCTGTAAATTTCTCTCTTCATATACTCCAGAAGTTTTGTTATGTACTTAGCTGCTCCTATATTGGGTGCATTTATGTTTACCAGAGCTCTACGGCAGCAAGCCACAAATTGAGAACCACTAGCAGGGTCACCTAAGACCATTGGAAAACACAGATATTTACATTACAATTCATAACAGTAAAAAAGTTATAATTTTGAAGTAGCAACAAAAATAATTTTATGGTTGGTGTTCACCACAATATGAGGAACTATATTAAAAGATCACTACATTAGAAAGGTTGAGAACCACTGTTCTAGAAGTTTAATTTTAATTAAGCAATCTTGAATTTTTGGTAAAGCACTAGTAAGGTTATCTGTTGCATGGGCCATCTCCATCCCCTACAAAAAGAAGAGGGAATCTGGTAAAAATCCTTCCTCACTTCTTCCCTCAAAGAAAATATGTAATGATCCCCAAATAATCCCCCCTTTTTTTTGGTGTGGATATTAATAGCTCTTTGTCCTTCTTCCTATAAAAAAAGTTATATTTTCTATATACCAAAAGAGCTCCCTTTTACTTACCAGATAAGATGCTGCCTGATTCATGAATCACTTAATAAAGGCAATTATATCTTTAGATTTACTTGGTTGAATTTTGTTTTTTAACATACACAAAGTGCTAAACAGATTCAATTCAATCCCTATCAAAATTCTAATGTAATTTTTTCACAAAAATAGAATAAACCTAATATTTGTGTGGAACCACATAATACTCTGATTAACCAAAGCAATTCTGAGCATGCAAAACAAAGCTGGAGGCAACCCATTCCCTAATTTCAAGTTATATTATAAAACTATAGTAATTAAAGCAGAATCGTACTGGCATAAAAACAGACACATAGATCAATGGAAAATAATAGAAAGCCAAGAAATAAACCTACACATATTAGGTAATAAATTTAGGAGAAATGAACCAAGAATGTTAAATGAGAAAAGGACAGTATCTATATACCAGAGGCCTGATATATGAAATTTGTGCAAAAGTAGGCCTTTGTAGCTTGGCTGCCTCAGTCCCTCCCTTGCAGCTGAGGTGCCTGCCAAAACCCCTCCCTTGTGGCTGCAGCCTGGGCTTTGTCATGGAAGGACATCCGGTCTAATCACCATATTAGGCTTTTATTATTAGAGATTATAGATATAAAAGCCTAAGCGACTGTTAAGACTGAATGACCCGAACAACTGGAATGACTGGTTGATCATTCACTATGAAGCTCACTGACCACTAGATGGCAGGTGCTCAACCCAGGAGCTCCCTCCTGGTGATCAATGGGCTCCCACAGCCAATCTCCCGTGGCCCCTCCCATGTCCCCCTGGATGACCAACCTCCTGTAGCAGCTCCCCCAGGCCAGCCAACCTCCCAGGGCTCCTCCCCCTGGCCAGTTGCCAACCTTCCATAGGCCTAGATTGCTGGCCAATATGAGGGACCCTACCTGTGCACAAATTTGTCCACCGGACTTCTAGACTCCAATAAATTGTGTTGGGGAAACTGGACAACCACATGCAAAATAATGAAACTGGGTCACTATTATAAGCGTTCACAATGAGTCATCCCAAAACTTGTACTTGGGTTATTTTTGAGCTGATGGCAACTGAGACCCTAGATAGGATGCCTTCTGATTCATGAATTTTAATCAATATTAAAATTCAAGAGAAACATTTACATCTTCTTTAAAGAATATAAATTTGGGGTCTTCCCCATTATAAGAGTTATCATCAGAGATAAAATTTTATGACAACGTATATATAGAGCAAGGCTAAATTCTAATTACTGAACATCTGCTCTTACTGTCCTGCAATGTTCTTCCCTTTTGAAGCATCAGGAGCTTTACTTCATCTTTAGCTCAGAATGCCATAAATACGGTACCTAACTGTTCTTCCTGTCTCTGAACCAATCACATATGTTTCAAAGTAGACTCCCCTAGGGGCTAGATAATCAAGCTTTGCCAGCAACTATGGCAGCTTTTCAGCTAAATACAAAATTGAAACCTGGAAATCTGGTATAAAATACAATAGCATGTTTGATTAAGCTTTTGTTTCAAATATATCCATCACAAATAATAATATTGCTAGATGCTTAGTATAGCTACTACATAAACATTGATGTTGCTCTCACCCATGAAGTTACTCTTTTATTTTTAATTTAATTTAATTATTTTGTTTTGGAACTTGAAATAGGTGCATTTTTTTAATTAGAAGCATTTTTTAATACAAGCAAAGGGAGAAACATCACATTAGAAAATGTCTATATCTAGAGAACAAAGTTCATTTGGAATTACATATAGGAATATACACAGAATTTTTGTAAAATTTATACAGCAATTAAGATGTTATAAAATTCCTCTTTTAGAAAACCCCTAGTAAGCTAGACAACTGATCACATGAATGACCCTGCTTTTCCTTCCCCTGCCCAAATTCCTGCTCTTATGTTTTAAGTAAAAAGATATCCAAAAATACTAAGTACTCATACAACTCAACAGAAGGAAGGCAAACAACTCAATCAAAAAATGGGCAGGAAACCTGAATAGATACTTCTCCAAAGAGGACACACAAATTGCCAAGAGTTATATGAAAAAATCCTCAACATCACTAATCATCAGAGAGATGCAAATTAAACCACAAATGTGGTGCCTTATTTGCTACTATCAATAAATCAACTATCAAAAAGTGCTTGCAAGAATATGAAGAAAACAGAACCATAGTATATTGCTGGTGGGAATGCAGATTGGTATAGCCACTATGGAAAACAGTGTGGAGTTTCCTAAAAAATTATTAATACAATAATGTGAATGAATTAATGTTATTCACATGTTCGATGACTTGTTTACAATGTTAATATTTAAGTCATGTTTTGTTCTGTTTTTTTAAGACTATAATTTATAATTATGATAGTTAATATTAAATTTTGCTTAGATGTTGGGTCTTCCCTCTCTGACATATAAGACATTTATTTTTTTAAAACAAAGTTATTTTATTTTCTGTCATCACATAGCCATGAAAATTACAGGCCTTCAGAAGTTAGCAATGATTACTTCACAGACCCATAGCAGTACTTAGTAATAGATTTTCAAAGCATTTCTAAGAGCTCATTTTCCATCTGTATTTGATGAAGTGTACAGATACCTTGAGGCCATCTGAAAATTCAGCTTTATCTCTAACACTTGGAATAACAAAAGTGTTATTTTTCAAAGTGGCATTCTCCCCTTTTGGGGTGGCTGTGTCTATTCAGTTCAGGGAAAATGGGAAACTTCAGAGCAGGTTTTCTGCTTCTAGATTTTGTGGGTGTTACAAAGGTGGCATCCTGAATATGCATTATTGTCAATAGAGGCCCAAAATTAATGAACCTTATAGACAAATCCTTTCTGATTTCATAAGCAAAATATCCACATAGAACCATCATCTCCTTTCTCCCAAGTTAGGGTTGCTATTTAATCAGGAGAAGGTAGAGGGTGCTCTCTGTCCACATTATACTAAAGAATTCATCATGAATACAAAACTCCATTTATTTCAGCTGCATTTCTAAAACTAAAGGAATTATTAGGAAAGGGATGGTTGGTTGGATATCTTACCTGTGGTTTGCTGCAAATCATGTAAGATTTCTAGAGCATATGTATTTTTTCTACTTACTTAAAAAATATACATTGTCTCACAGATTTTTATATAGTGTCATTATAAAGACTATCTAACAAATTACATAAATACACAATTAACTGGATAATAATGGAAATACAGATGTGTGCAATTTGTTATCTTTTTGTGATACATTTCTATCATTCTAATTAAGATGGAAAAATCAAAAGCAATATGAGCAGTTCACTCAGAAATGCTCTTTAATTTTTTGACTTAATAAATGACTCTGATATCTCAAAAATTTATAAAAAATGGTGTTCTAAATTCCTTTCAGCTAATTCAAAACCACACCAAATTATTCTTCCATTTATTCTAAATTACAATTACCATATAGGTAGTTGTATTTGAAAATATGTTACCTAAAAAATATAAATATTCCATAAAAGTTACTGATTAATAGATAAAAAGATTATAAGAACAAAAACATTTATTTTAGAAGGTTGACAAACACACACACACACACACACACACAAATTATAATGTGATAAAAGTGAGATTCAGTGATTGAGGTAATGTAACTAATATATAAAGATGATGTCTTAGTTATATAACAATTTTCTATGTTTAAAAGTCCTTCATAATTAAAAACACATAGTAAACAAAAACTTACTTCTTTAGTATAGTACAGTAAAATAAATAACCAAAATGCTTAGTTAATGAAAAAAAATGCTTCTGACATCACAATGAAAAGAAATTATTTTGATATTAGGGGCCAAATGCATGAAATGCATACATTCAGGAGGGAGGGGCAGGGTTCCCCTTAGTCTGGAAGCCACTGGGGAGATGTCCAACTGACTGCTTAGGCCTGTTTCCTTAGTGCTGCCACGGAAACTCCCCCTTTGGGAGCACACTGACCATCAGGGGGCAGCTCCTGCATTGAGCATCTGCTCCCTGATGGTCAGTGCACTTCATTGCAACCAATCATCCTGCTGTTTGGTCAATTTGCATATTAGCTTTTTATGATATAGGGTAATAAATAAATTGGCCTGTTGGATAGGAGAGAAACTGGCTCTCCAACATCCTCTGAAGGTCTAGAATTCCGAGAGGGTGAAGGCCAGGCTGAGAGACACCAACCATGCATGATCAGGACCGTGAAAGGATGCAGAAAGTTGACCAGCCAGGGAGGGACTGCAGAAAAGTTCCAGGGTGTGTTTGGTCTATCTTGCTCAATTCCAATCAGCCAAACCCTGGGTCAGAGTGTCTGCCTCTAGTGGTCAGTTAACATCATAGTGAGTTGAGCAGCTTTAGCATATCATTAGTATATTATGCTTTGATTCTTTGAATGACTGACTGGATGACCACACTCTTAGTATATAGAATGTCATAGTCTTCTGTCTGAAGTTAAAGAAGAGATTTTTCATGGCAACATTTTAAGTTAATTAAGATAGATGATATATAATGAGTATCAAGCAGTGGGGGTACATTGGGATAGAAGAATTCAGCAATGCTCTACTACTTCCTGTCAAGTTTCCAATAATATCCCCACTCATTCTGAAGATGGGGTAGAAACAGCAATAGTCCTAATATGGAAGGCACAGAACAATACTGCTGTGCCTAGAGAACCAATATGAAAGAGGATATAATGGCCAATGCATTGCTGCTGTTTTTGCCTGTGAAACTTGCTTTCCTGTCTTACCAGCTCTTCACTATCAATGTGTGTACAAAGAACACTAAAATAAAGTGTAAAGCAAGGGCATAAAAGAGGTCACAAATAGATATGTACATAACAAATGGGCCATAATAAAACAATGCAAGGTAAAGTACCTAAAAGCTGTTGATATGTTGTGTATATAATCTTCAGTCTAGACTTATGCCTTCTCTCTCATCACTTACAGTTTAGTGAGAATGGAAATATGTTAAAAAATAATAGTGTTGAGATAGTAATAGTAGAAATACTAAGGGAGCACATAGAAAGAGCACCAATCTAAAGACATCTTGGCAATGTAATTACAGAAAATGGATTTTCATCAGAGAATCCAATTTTTTAATTTCAATCTAAGCTAGATCAGTTGATTTGAAGGTATTGTCATTTTTTTTACTCGCTGAGTCTTTTTTATATACCACATTTCTGAGACCTATTTTTTTTAAATTATGATTTCTGCTCATAAACCATATTTATGTAATCATTCTGATAGTAAAGCATAAAGGCAATTAATAATTTACTTCAGTACACTCTTAGGTAATGCAGATTTATAATCTCTTATGAATTGTGACCTTGATTAGGGTAAAGGTTATGGCTTAATTTTTTGCCTCTGTAGCTCCTGGTAAAAATGATGAATATATTCATGGATTAATCAATAAATCAGTTAACATTGGAATTTTAAAAATGAAATTTTCATTAGCTTAACTTTGAAAGATTCAGAAAAGTAAAGTGCTGCAAGGAGAGTGAGGCACAGTGACATCTAAAGTCACAGAGAAAGTTTTGAAAAGTGATCCAATTAAAACCTAAAGTTCAGAACTAACTGAGATTTAATGTAGTAGGCATGTATGAATTTTCATGGAATGATGCTCCAACCCAAGGACACTGGGCATAGATAAGATCAGTTGAAATTATTTTTGACCTGTAGCACCTCCTATCATGTTATATTGGAAGCTTACTGACAAACCCATTTGCAAATATGTCCAATTGATTTTCTTTCATTGATGTGATCTTTTTGTAGCCATGGGTCCCAACACTTGACCATTTAGAAATAGTGAAGGCATTTTATTTATCTCAATGACTGGAATATGATACTGGAACTTGGTAAAGGGAAACAAAAAATGCTACAATTCCTAGTAGCCCAGCTCAAAGTACACATAATGTTTTCTAGAGAAATATTTTTAAAATCTTTAACACTTTACTAGCAGAGTTAAATAATTTTATTTATTTACTATATTTTTACATTATAATGCATATTTAATGCCACAGGTCTATAAACATGACCCCATATTAAATCTATGGCATATTTTTCATAAGTTCAAATTTTATGCTTATGAGTTATTTTTTCCCAGATGCAAATATACTGTATTTCATAATAGAAATGTACAAATAATAAAATCAAATGTAATTTCTCCTCCAGAAATTCACTCTTTTCAGGCATACATGTCCGTGCATATGCATTTAAAAATGTTATCAAATTATATATAGACTAGAGGCACAAATTTTGTGCACAGGGGCAGTGTCCATCAACCCAGCCTGAACCATCTCTAATGTGAGATCCCTCAAGGGATGTCTGACTGCTTGTTAAGGCTTGATCCCAATAGGATCGAACCTAAATGGGCAGTCGGACATCCCTCTTATAATCTAGGACTGCTGGCTGCCAACTGCTTGCCTGCCTGCCTTCTTAATTTCCCCTAACTGCTGCTGCCTGCCAGCCTGATCAGCCCCTAACCACTCCCCTGCCAGACTGATTAATGCCTAACTGCTCTCCTGCCAGCTTGTTTACTCCTAAGTGTCCTCCCCTGCCAGCCTGGTTCCCCCCAACTGCCCTCCCCTGCTGGCTATCTTATGGCAGCCATCTTGTGTCCACATGGGGCCAGCCATCTTGTGTGTTGTAGTGATGGTCAATTTGCATATTACTCTTTTATTAGATAGGACAGAGGCCTGGTGCATGATGGGGGCTGGCTGGTTTGCCCTGAAGGGTGTCCTGGATCAGGGTGGGGGTTCTCTTGGGGCATGGGGCCTGTGGTGGTTTGCAGGCTGGCCACACCCCCTGGCAACCCAAGTGGAGGCCCTGGTATCTTGGATTTATTTATCTTCTACAAGTGAACTTTGTAGCCTTGAGCAGAGGCCAGGGCAGTCCAGGCGGGTGTAAAGCTTGACTTCTTCTATCACCAGGGTACACCCAAGCCTCCTGCTCTCTCTAGCTCTGTGGCTACTGCCATATTTGTTGGGTCAATTTCCATAGTTGCTCCTGATTGGCTGGTGGGGATGGCTTGTGGGCATAGCAAAATTATGATCAATTTGCATGTTTCTCTTTTATTAGATAGGATATACATATAGTTTATACATATAATATGTATTAGAGGCCTGGTGCACAAAATTAATGCACAGAAGGTTCTCCTCAGCCCAGCCTGCACCCTCTCCAATCTGGGACCCCTTGGGGGATTTTTTAAAAAATATATTTTATTGATTTTTTACAGAGAGGAAGGGAGAGGGATTGAGAGCCAGAAACATCGATGAGGGAGAGACATTGATCAGCTGCCTTTTGCATGCCCCACATTGGAGATGTGCCTGCAACTAAGGCACATGCCCTTGACTGGCATAGAACTGAACCCTGGATCCTTCAGTCTGCAGGCTCTATCCACTGAGCCAAACCGGTTTCTGCCCCTTGGGAGATTTCATAATCCTGGACCACTGTCTCATAATCGCTCAGCTGCCTGCATAACTGGTTGCCCCCAACTGCCCCATCCCTGCTGCCCTGGTTGTTCCTAACTGTAAACATTTACTCATTAACTCAAGTAAAAATAATAATGTTGGAAAAATATGAGAAAGAATTGGAAAAAAAGAGCTGAAGGGTGAGGTGATAAGGCTATTGGTTCAGGCTAAAGATCTGCAAATTCCATCATCTTTTATTCTGTGGGGGAATGCAACTCAAGATTGAAGAATTGACAAAAGATCAGTGACAGAAGCAGAGTTAGAATGAAGGCTTCCTTGTTTCATGTTTCAGGTTGCTCTCATATTCATCATATACTGGCTCTTTGGCTCATCATTTACAAGGACACATTTTTGGAGAGCAACCACTATCTGTCTTATTTATTATTAATCCTTGGGATTAAGTAATTAAAGACACACACATTATTGCTGCATGGATAAATACACACATAAATAAACAGGTGAATGTAATATGTAAGGATAAGAGGAATCATTAAAAAATCAAATGTACAAGTATAATCCAAGTATGATTCCTTACTGGACTATCAAATTTTATTTCCTGCTTGTCAAAGTAAAGGGTGATTTAATCCTTTAATTTTATTTTCTTAGGTAACTGTTTTAAGAAATGACTGGATAAAGGTCAACTCTTACAATAATGATAACAAAAAGCACATTTTTATGTATTGTGATTCTAGATAGTCTAGGCCATCATTCCTACTAATGCTGGAATTTTGTATGTTTCCAGATAGAGAATGAATTAGCCTAAGGAAATATAGTACTGTGCAGTTAAAAAAGATTACTATACTGGAAATCAAGAATTGGATGCCAATCCCATCTCTACCATTAAATTACTGTGTGACACCGAGTAAGTTTCAGTCTTTTTCTGAATTTAAATTTTCTCGGTACTTAATGAGCAGATTAATAGATTCTTCTAATTTAAAAATCCCCTGAATATAATAGTTAAAAATAACAACATGTGAATAGTTTGGATTTTCCACTTTTCTCCTTGAAAACTTTATTACTTGATGCTCTTCAAAAATATCTCTATAGACAAAAGCTGAATCTCTCTGTTTAATAAAAAAGTCTGTATTTCTAGTATTATCTAACTTCCATTGGAAGCAATTAAAGAATTATTGAAACACCTAACACCATTCTCACCTATCTATAACTGTCTCTGTCAGAGATAAATTATGTTCATTAAATATCCATGTACTGCTTTATGTCAGCATGTTCCCAACATGTGATTGTGTTCTAGGAAACCAAAAGATAATTGGAAGTGAAGAGTTACTCCTCATATGTACTTGTTTCAGACCATATTTCTCCTTGGTCTTCCTTTTTCCTGCCTGAGCAACATAGGAGACCACAGATTGGGATTGCAAATTTCAGACTACCTTGAGAGTAGTCTGGATATCTATATCCTTAGAAGGGGGACATTTTCTGTTTACCTTTAGTGGACTTTGTATTTGTGAAAAAATAATTTTAGCTAGGCTAAGTATCTGAGAAGAATGTCTATACTAATAAAAACCCAGTTGGTCTCGGGCACTCTTGCATGATGTCGTCACAAGATGGCCACCACAAGGTATCCATCACAAGATGGCCATGTGCACAGCAGAGGAAGAGCCCGGTGGCTATTCTGTATGGTGAGACCAGCATGAAGGAGGCTGATCCCGGCATCTTTGCCACTTTGTGTGGAGAAGGTGGGTCTCAGTGGAGAAGGCTGGTCACAGCAGGGAGGGAAGTTGTGGGTTATCAGGCCAGCAGGGGAGAGCAGTTAGGGGGTGATCAGGCTGGCAGGCAGGCAAGTAGTTAGGGACAGTGATCCCATATTGTGAGGGATGTCCAACTACAGGATAGGGCTTAAACTGTCAGTTGGACATCCCCCCGAGGTGTCCCAGTTTGGAGAAAGTGCAGGCCAGGCTGAGTGATATCCCGCATGCATATCGTTCGGGCAACAGGCCACTAGTATTTTATGATAGTGTAAACTAGTTTATCTTCATATTACTTCTATATTATAGTTTTTCTAGTATGTTATTCTTTAGAAAATTGACATAAATTTAACAAGGACCACATAAAATATAGATAACTAGAGAAGTATTAAAAATGATAATTATTTTGTATAGTTTCTTAGGGTTATCCTATTAAACTTTCTTTGTTAAATTTATTGTATTTTTTCAATCACATTTTCCCCTTTATGCCCTCTTTTATCTCCATAATTCTTCCCCTTCTGCAGTCACCACACTATTGTCCATGAGTTCTCTCTCTCTTAAAAAAAAATCACTCAATTTTTCCCTATCCCTTCCCAACCAGAGCTGTTGGCCTGCTCTCTATCTATGAGTCTGTCTTTATTTTGCTTGGAAGTTAATTTATCAAGGTTTCTGGAACTTTTACTTGCCTCAAGAATATTAATCTCCTAATTGTTTACTTATTTCCCTGAGAACTCACAAAGTTATTGATCTATGGAACAGGATTTAACATATGTCATTTCACTTTATTATTTGAGAGAGAGGTAGAGGGAGAGAGAGAGAGAGAGAGAGAGAGAGAGAGAGAGAGAGAGAGAGAGAGAAATGGTAAGGGAGAAAGAGTAACAACTATCAATTAACTCTCATGCCCATCCTGTTTGGAGATCAAACCTGCAATCTTGATATGTACCCTGACCAGGAATCAAACCAAGAATCCTTTGTTGCATAGAATATTTCAACCAACTGAGAAATATTGGCCAGTGTATGATTCAATTTTAAAGAAAGGTAAACTCTAATTAAATCTAAACTTTTAAAATGTTTTTTTTTTTTCTGCTAGAAATAATATAGCAATTGTTTTCCATGAATAACTTACACATGGTGATTTATGGAGAACATTTTATATGACAAACCTTTGTAAGTGAGCATTTAAATTCCAACTAAATAATTTTCTAATGTTCATCTATATATAGGAACTAGAGGCCCAGTACAGCCTGGCTCCTCTCACAGTCTAGGAACCCTCAGGGGCAGTAAGTGATCCAGTGATCAGGGGAAGGTGATGCCCCCATCACACCTCTGCAGCTGCCACTATTGGCAGTGCAAGCATTGGGTGACCCTGGGCGACTGGGCAGGCACCATCTGAGACTTGCTTGCACCTTGGGCTGGTCCTGGATGGTTGGGGGCTGAGAGGACTGGGGGCCTCTGGATGCAGCTACAAGGCTGAGGGGACTGGGTGCTGCCATCTTGTGGATGTGGGCAGTGCCATGTTTGAAGGTGTGAAAATCAATTAGCATGTTCACTCCTTATTGGCTGTGGGCACTGCCACCTTTGAGGGTGGGGCAGTAAATTAACATATTCCTTCCTTATTGACTGTGGGCATCTTCATCTTTGTGATGGTGTGAGGGTCAATTAGCATATTCCCTCTTTATTAGATAAGAAGCCTAAGTGACTGGATGACTGGACATTTGGATGATTGGCTGGTAGCTATGACATGCACTGACCACCAGGGAGCAGACACTGAAAACAGAAGCTGCCCCCTGGTGGTCAGGGAGGTCCATTCAGTTAGAAGCTGGACACATGGCTGGCGAGCACAGTAGCAGTGGTGGGAGCCTCTCTTGCCTCTGTGGCAGCCCTAAGGAGCAGTGAGCTGAATGATAAGGAGCAGCAATTAGGCAGGCAGTAAGAAGCGAGGGGTCCAGGACTGCAAGAGGAATTTCCAACTGCTGCCTTAGACCTCATACCCATGAGGAGTGGGCCTAAGCTGGCAGGTGGACATGATTATGGGGTCACAGATTGTGAGAAGGCACATGCTGGGCTATGGAACCCCCCATACTCCATGCATGAATTTCTTGCACCAGGCCTCTACTCCTATCTCATAAAAGAGTAATATGCAAATTGGTCACACCTCCACTACACCCACAAGCCATGCCCACCAGCCAAATTAATCCAACAAAGATGTCTATGCCCACAAGAGAGCAGGAGGGAGGCTTGGGCTGCCCCTAGCAATGGAGGAAGCCAAGCTTTCCTTACACCCTGGCCAATGCATAAGGGAACAAAGTTTTAATGTCTGTGCAAGCAGAAGACTTGGATCTACTCCAGGCTACAAAGTTTCAATTATAGAAGATAAAAAAATCCCAGATACCAGGGCCTCTGCTTGGGTTGCCAGGGGGTGTGGCTGGCCTGCAAACCACCACAGGCCCCTCACCCAGGCCACCCACAGGTCCCTCACCCAGGCCACACCCACTCTGATCCAGGACAGCCTTCAGGGCAAACCAGCTTGCCCCACCTGTGCATTAGGCCTCTATCCTATCTAATAAAATAGTAATATGTAGATTGACCCTCACTCCAATACACAAGATGCTGGTCACCATGTGGTCAAAAGATCCTGCCCCCATGTGGATACAAAATGGCTACCAAAAGATGGCCACCACAAGAAGGCCATCAGGGGAGGGCAGTTGGCAGGGGCTGGGCCTGGAAGGGGGGGCAGTTAGGGGTGATCAAGCCTGCAGGGGAGGGCAGTTAGGGTGACCATGCTGGCAGAGGAGGGAAGTTGGGAGTGAACAGGCCTACAGGGAAAGGCAGTGGGGGGAACTCAGGCCTTCATGGGAGGACTGTTAGGGGTGACCAGTCCTGCAGGGGAAGGCAGTTAGGGGTGACCATGCCCAAAAGGAAGGACATTAGGAGAAAACAGACTGGCAGAGAAGCAGTTAGGCATCAATCAGGCTGGTAGGGGAGTGGTTAGGAGTAATCAGGCTGGCAGGCAGAAGTAGTTAGGAGCAATCAGGAAGGCAGGCAGAAGAGCAGTTGGGAGCCAGCAGTCCTGGATTGTGAGAGGATAGGGCCTAAATGGACAGTCAGACATCCCTCAAAGGGTCCCAGATTGGAGAAGGAGCAGGCTCTGCTGTAGGACATGCCCCGCCCCCCCATACACAAATTTCATGCACTGGGCCTCTAGTACTGTATAATATTGAAAATAAACTTATGAGGTCATTCCAACTATATAATATATATATTTACCTGGATATCCTAAGTTTAAGTGTTTTGAAATCCACCCTTTCATCTTATTTCTTTCGTTTTCTCCTTGCACAACCTTGTTCTCTCTTTGTCTTTATCAAGTAGCAAAGTATTGTTTACAGTCTACCTAAATAGAAATTATGTTGATTCTACTTCACTTATCTTGGGCAATTCAGGTTCCTTCTACAGGGAGGGCCCAGGTCCCACCATTTGGCGAGAGACATTATACCAGCCACCTCAAGGCTTCAACCTCAGTGTGACTAGAGAGCTCAGGCTACAGCTGAGGGCCTTTGGGTTGTGAGAAGAGAGTCCCTCTTGGCAAAAGAGGAAAGAGGGCCACTATAGAATGCTCAAGTGCCTTCCCAGTGCCTTAATTCCTTCTGAAAGGGATTAAATCCTTTCATGTCCTTTTTTAAAATTGCTGCTAAACATTAAAAAAATTAGTTTGTAAATTTGTTTGGGATAGTTGTACAATATGTTGTTGTGAAATATCAAAAATTAATTGGTATTCTAGAATAATATCATGTAAGGATATTCTTTACTCTAGGCCATGGCAATTCAATTTCAAATGGGTTGTCAATTTTTTTTTTGTAACTTTATATAAACTTTTTCAGGGAGGCAAAAACACAGATTACTTACCTTAGCTTAAGAGGCCAAATATATTGATTTTCAATTACAATTCTTATGACATTTAAAGGAAACTTCTCTTTATTTCCTTCCAAAATGATTTTCATGTATAATGTATTGTTTTATTATGATTCCTGGAGAACAGGTTATGCAAATTTATCCTTGCATCCTTAGCACCAATCAATAAGAATACTTCAAAAATGCATGTGTGTGTATGCATAGCCAGTGGATACAGGGTAATGGGGGTGTGTGAGGAGAGACGGATGAGAGTATGTACTGGGAGGTGAGGAGGACAATGGGGAAAAATAATAAATAAAAAATAAATAAAAGTAAAGTAGAAAAAATATTCTCTTATACATATTTTTAACAAGCAACTGACAACTGGAAATTTCAGTTGAAAGAGGATAGATTTACTTTTGTAAATAGGTACTGTTATGTAATGTTGATTAGAAATTGTGACTGAAGGGATTCTGAAATATCTGTTGTAATTTAAGGATGCAGAAATTATTGATTGGATATTGTTTAGATCATGTCCAGTGGAATTTGGGGCTCAGCTTCTGTATTTTATATAAGAATACGTTGTGTATTGCAAAAATGACTTTTAACAATAGTTTCATGGGCAGATAAAACAAATCCTGAATCCATAACATTTCTGACAACAATCTAAGAGTATAGATGGAATGAAGAGATTCTGGCTAAGAAAATCCTAGAAGCACTAAGCAGCCACGATTACCTATTTGAAATAAAATGCCATGTAACATACTGAAAGCTCCATGAATATATAGCAGTGCTAAATTAAATTCTTTTTTTGTAAATTTTTTTATTAAGGTGTTACATGTATACATATTTTACCATTGTCACCCTCCTCCCAGGCACACCCTAACCCCCCAGTGTCTTGTGTTCATTGGTCATGCTTATATGCATGCATACAAGTCCTTTGGTTGATCTCTTATCTAACCCACCTATCCTTAACCTTCCTGCTGTAATTTGACAGTCTGTTTGACGCTTTACTGCCTCTTTATCTATCTTTTTGTTCATCAGTTTATAATGTTCTTTCTTATCCACAAATGAGTGAGATCATGTGGTGTTTCTCATTCACTGACTGGCTTATTTCACTTAGCATAAGGCTCTCCAGTTCCATCCAGGCTGCTGCAAATGGTAAGAATTCCTTCTTTTTTATGGCAGCATGGAATTCCATTGTGTAGATGTACCATAGTTTTCTAATCCACTCATCTGCTGAGGGGCACCTATGCTGTTGCCAAATTGTAGCTATTCTAAATTGTGCTGCTATGAACATAGGAATGCATAAATCCTTTCTGATTGGTGTTTCTACTTTCTTAGGATAAACTCCTAAGAAAGAGTTGCTGGGTAAAATGAGAGTTCCATTTTTAGTTTTTTGAGGAAACTCCATACTGTTCTTCACAGTGGCTACATTCCCACCAACAGTGCACAAGGGTTCCTTTTTCTCCACATCTTCATCAACACTTGTTTGTTGATTTATTGATGATAGCCATTCTGACAGGTGTGAAATGATACTGCATTGTTGTTTTGATTTGCATCTCTCAAATAATTAGTGACTTTGAGTATGTTTTCATGTTTGTCTTGGCCATCCTTCTGTAGTCTTTTGAAAAGTTTCTATTTAGATCCATTGCACATTTTTTATGGGATCATTTATCTTCCCTTTATTAAGTTGTATGAATTGGCTGTAGATGTTGGAGATTAAACCTTTATCAGTGATAACATTTACAAATATGTTCTCCCATATAGTGGACTTTCTTGTTGTTTTGTTGATGATTTCTTTTGCTATGCAAAAGCTATTTATTTTGAAGTAGTCCCATTTGTTTTTCTCTTCAGCTTCCATTGCCCTTGGAGCCATATCAGTGAAGAAGTTCTTTAGGCATTTTTCTGAGATTGTGCTGCTGGTTGATTCCTCTTGTATTTTTATGGTTTCCTGTCTTATATTTAAGTCCTGTATCCATTTGGAGTTTATTTTTGTATATGGTAAAAATTGGTGGTCTAGTTTATTTTTTTTTTGCATATATTTGTCCAATTTTCCCAACACCATTTATTGAAGAGGCTGTCTTGACTCCATTGTATGTTCATGCCTCCTTTGTCAAATATTAACTGAGCATAGTAGTTTGGGTGGATATCTGGATTCTCTATTCTATTGCATTGGTCTATATGTTTATTCTTGTGCCAGTACCAGGCGGTTTTGAGAACAGTTGCTTTGTAATATAGCTTGAAATCTGTAATTGAGGCTCCACCTATTTTATTCTTCTTTCTCAGAATTGCTGTGGCTATTTGGGGTATTTTTTTCTTCCAGATGAATCTTTAGAGAGTTCTTTCTGGGTCTGCAAAATATGTCATTAGTATTTTAATAGGTAGTGCATTGAATCTATAGATTGCTTAGAGTAGTATGGACATTTTAATGATGTTGATTCTTCCAATCCATGAGCATGGTATGCTTTTCCATCTGTTTATGACTTATTCTATCTCTTTTTTCAGTGTCCTGTAGTTTTCTGCATAAAAGTCTTTTACCACCTTAGATAAGTTTATTCCTAGGCATATTAAGTTTTGGTGCGATGGTAAATGGGATTGCTTTTTTTGTCTCTCTTTCTGTAATTTCACTATTAGTGTATAGAAATGCCATTGATTTCTTGGCATTAATTTTGTATCCTGCTACATGGCCGAATTCATTTATTAAATCCATTAGTTTTTGGATGGAGTCCTTTTTTTTTTATGTACACTATCATGTCATCTGCAAATAAGGACAACTTTACTTCTTCTTTTCCAATTTGGATGCCGTTTATTTTTTCTTCTTTTCTAATTGGAATGGCTAATACTTCTAGTACTATGTTGAACAGGAGTGGTGAGATTGGGCATCCCTGTCTTGTTCCTGTTCTTAAGGAAAATGGTTTTAGTTTTTGACCATTGAGTAAGATGTTAGCTGTGAACTCATTCAATATGGCTTTTATGATGTTGAGGTATGATCTTTCTATTCCCATCTTTGTGAGAGTTTTTATCAAGAAAGGGGGTTAGATTTTGTCAAATGCTTTTTCTGCATCAATTGATATGATTATGTGATTTTTATCTCTCAATATGTTTATGTGATGTTTCAAGATTATTGATTTGTGGATATTGTACCATCCTTGCATTCCTGGGTTAAATCTTACTTGGTCTTGGTGCATGATCATTCTGATGTTATGTTGGATCCTATTTGTTAGAATTTTGTTGAGGATTTTGGCATCTATATTCATGAGGGGTATTGGCCTGTAATTCTCTTTCCTTGTGTTGTCTTTAGCTGGTTTTGTTATTAGGGTCATGCTGGCTTCATAATAGATGTTTGGAAGTGTTCCTTCTTCTTGAATATTTTGGAATAGTCTGAGGATAGGTTTTAATTCTTCCTTTAATGTTTGGTAAAACTCTACTGTGTAGTCATCTGGTCCCGGGCTTTTGTTAGCTGAAAGCTTTTTGATGACTACTTCAATTTCTTCCATAGTTAATGACCTATTGCAATGTTTAGCTTCTTCTGGATTGAGTTTTGGAAGGTTATATATAGATTTTTTAGGGATATGACCATTTCCTGCAGGTTGTCCAGTTTGTTGGAATAGAGTTGTTCATAGTATTTTTTTTTTAACAATGGAGGAGTCTATGGTTATTTCTCCTTTTTCATTTCCGATTTTGTTTATTTGGGTCTTCTCTTTGCTTCTTGGTGAGTCTGGCTAAAGGTCCATCAATCTTTTTTATCCTTTTACAGAACCAGCTTTTAGTTTTGTTGATCTTTTTAATTTTTTCTTTGGTCTCTATGTTGTTTATCTCCACTTTGTCTTTACTATTTCCTTTCTTCTGCTTACACTGCTCTTTTCTTACTGCTCTCCTTTTATCTCTTTGAGTTGTATTTTTAGGTAATTTATTACCATTGTTTCCTGTTTTTTGCAGTAGACTTGTGGAGCTATGAACTTCCCTCTCAAGACTGCTTTAACTGTGTCCCATAAATTTTGTATAGTTGTGTTGTCATTTTCATTTGCTGCCATAATGTTGTTTTTATTTCTTTCTTGATCTCTCTGGTTACCCAGTCATTGTTTAATAGCATGCTATTTAATCTCCATGTGTTTGATTTCTTTGTATTGTTTTTATTTTAGTTGATTTCCAGTTTTATGCCATTGTGATGTGAGATAATGCTTGATCTGATTTCTATCTTCTTAAATTTGAAGAGACTTTTCCTATGACTCAACATATAGTCTGTCTTTGAAAATGACCCATGTGCCCTTGAGAAGAATGTATATTCTGTGGCTTTGGCGTGAAATGTCAATTATTTCCATCTCTTCTAGTGGGTTATTCAGGATTCAAGTTTATTTGCTGATTTTTCCTTTAGATGATTTGTCCACTGGTGATAGTGGGATATTAAAGTCTCCTACTATGATTGTATTGCTGCCAAACTCTCCCTTGATATACTCCAAGAGTTTTTGTTTGTTTGTTTGTTTGTTTGTTTGTTTGGTGTGTGTGTACTTAGCTTCTTCTGTATCAGGTGTTTACCAGAGTTATTTCTTCTTGTTGGATTGTTCCCTTTAGTATTATGAAGTGGCCTTCCTTATCTCTTGTTATGTCCTTCATTTTGAGATCTAATTTGTCAGATATAAGTACTGTATCCCCATCTTTTTTTTTTCATTTCCATTTGCTTGAAACACCATCTTCCATCCTGACACACTCAGTCTGTGTGCATCTCTTTCTCTGAGGTGGGTTTCCTATAGAAAGCACATATATAGGTCATGTTTTCTTATCCAAACCGTTATCCTAAGTCTTTTGATTGGAGCATTTAATCCATTTATATTTAAAGTTATTATTGATTTATTGATAGGTACTTGTCTGTCGACATATTTATTCTTTACCCTTGTGTTCCCTCTTTGGTTCCTATTTTTTTTTTTTTTTTTTTTTTTTTTTTACAGCAGACCCTTTAACGTTTCTTGCATTTCGATTTGATGGTAATAAATTTCTTTAGTCCTTTTTTTTCCGTGTAGCTCCTGATTTCACCTTCAATTTTGATTGAATGCCTTGCTGGGTATAGTATTCTTGAATTCAGACTCTTCCTTTGCTTGACTTTGAATATTTCATTCCATTACCTTCTGGCCTGATGAGTTTCTGTTGACAAATCAGTTGCTAGTCTTATGGGGGTTCCTTTGTAGGTAACTTTCTATTTCTCTCTGATCACTTTTAAGATTCTTACTTTGTTGTGGTGTTTGCCAATTTAATTATAATGTGCCTTGGTGTCAGTTTTTTTAGGTTCATTTTGCTTGGGACTTTTTGAGTTTCTTGGATTTGTGTGTTTTTTTCTTTCCTATATCAGGGAAGTTTTCTGTCATTTTTTCAAACAGGTTTTCTATTTTTTGCTTAGTTTCCACTCTTTATGGAACTCCAATTATATGGATGTTGTTTTGTTTTGTGTTATCCCAAAGTTCCCTTAAGCTCTCCTCTTGCTTTTTAATTTTTTTCCTAGAAGCTGCTGCACCTGGGTATTGTTTTCTACCTTGTTTTCTAGCTCACTGATGTGGTCCTCTGCTTCTTCTAGTTTACTTTTAATGCTTTCTATTGAGTTCTTTACAGCAGCAATGTCATTTTTCATTTCTTCTTGATTATTATTCATTTCCTCTGGGTTCTTCTTCATTTTCTCTTGGCTCTTACTCATATTGCCAATTTTGTCTTCCATTCTTTTCAGCCACCTTATGACCATTTATCTGAACTCTTTCTATGTTAGGTTTATTTCTGCTTCTATTTTGTTTATTTACTTTTCTGCTGATACCTGCTTTTCTTTCATATGTGAGCTGTTTCTTCGTCTGCCCATGGTCTTTCTTCTCCAGGTGTCTGGTTATGTAGTTCTCTCACCTTTCTCTGTGGCATTTTGAGCTCTTCTGAATCTGAGAGTTTGTGACTATTAGAGAGTGGTGTTCTGGGTCCCCTCGCTGTTCAGTGGGTGCTGCAGCTATAGATTTCAGGCCACCGTTAACATCCACTTACCCCTGCAAGATGGCACAGTCTCCCAGTGCTAACATTCTATGTGAGATAATACAAACTTAGAGGGAACAATGAAATTTGTATTTAAATTAAATCAATTACTGTGGTAGTGTATCTTTGGAGGATTTGTGTATTAGGATGTCAGACTAATTGAGAATCACTATAATCAAAAAATCCTTGAAAATTCCTTATAAATATGCCACCTTGGAACTCAACAAACAATCTATAATTATTTCCAACCTAATTAATTTTCCCACATTAATATATATTTTTGTTTCTTCAGTTGATACTGAATGAAGAATTGGATCTTCATTAGGGAACCTTTTGTGTGAAACAAGAGCTGAATTATGCCTTTAATTTTACATTCATAATTGTACACATAATCATTGTGTAGAACTGTGAGCTGAATTTCCTTCACTACTTAAATTATTTTTCTTTCCCTCTTTAAGTAAAATATTCACTTTATGAAATTCATAATTTACAAAATTTAATGATTTTATTATTTGTGTGCATACTATCATTTCTTTACTGTTATAGCAGAGGCCATGATGTCAAACTCTTATAAAATGCATTTTGTCCATTAACATGAAATTGTTATTATAAAAGTTCTTGAAAATGAGGGAGCAGAGCAGGGAATTGTCTTCTAATTCAAGCCTATAGCCGATCTAAAAATACTAGTTTGAAAATATCATATTGGAATAGAAAAAGGACACTTAATTATTTATCTTTAATGAGTATTTTTTTTGCTGTCTGGGAATCACAAATTTTTTAAATCAAATTAACCAATGGCATCAAGTTTTAAAAAGAGATAAACCTACAACTTAAAAAAAAGCATAGTTGACATTTACTAATGATCTTATTTTAAATATAACCCTTGCCTGAGGCCAACTTACTACTCTCTTTTCTCTAATTAAATTTTAATTCTCGTTCAAGGGATTTTTACCTTCAAAAAATTATTTGGTTCTTCTTATCTACAATAGGCTATTGTTTTTGTTCTTTTAATAATATACTGAAGCAGAAATAAAATAATCAATTAGAATAATTATAATGCTTTATTATTTTAAAGAATGAATATATTCCTAATTTATGTAATTAAAGTGGAAACCATATGTGGAAAGCCATATTATAAATTAATAAGGTATAAAGTAACATTAATCTTTTAATTTAAAATATTACTTATTTGAAATTAGTATGTTCTTTGTTTGAAGATATGCTGATAATATGACTGATAAATTTTAAAAGAATTTTATATAAACAAATGATATAATCCTGGGAGGCTGAATTACATATGTGTAATCATCAGAAAGAGGAAAGTGATCATTAGTTCTAGACCAATCCTAATAATTACTTCACAGAGCTAAAGTCTAAGTTTATTCCTACTCCTTCAATATTATGAGGTCATGTAAGTCACAATCTGACAGGAGAAAACAACCAGAATTTAGTCTGTACAATTGTTAGAAGGGATCTTTTAGAAGCAACAATGTATTTCTTAAAGCTTTGAGAAAATTATAATGTTAGGAATTCTATGAAATCAAAAACATTTAGAAAATATTTAGGGTGGAAATAAAGCTTGCATCCTAACCAGTTTTGCTCAGTGGATAGAGCGTTGGCCTGCAGACTGAAAGGTCCCAGATTTGATTCCAGTCAAGGGCATGTACCTTGGTTGAGGGCATATCCCCAGTAAGAGGTGTGCAGGAGGCAGCTGATTGATGTTTCTCTCTCACCAATGTTTCTAATTATCCTTCTCCCTTCCTCTCTGTAAAAAATAAATAACATATATATATATATATATATATATATATATATATGTGTGTGTGTGTGTGTGTGTGTGTGTTATTTATATATATGTACATATATATATATATATATATTTATAAAAAAATGAAATAGAGCTTGCTTTAGATGTCTCGTATAATACAGATAGACTCAGTGACAACAAGTAGTAGTTAATATAAATGTGTAATTACATATATTTGCTGCTTGAAGTCATAAATTCTAAGTAGATTTGAGAATTTTGTCCTGAATTTTTATGCTCTTTTTCTTTTTTAAAAAAATATATTTTATTGATTTTCACGAGAGGAAGGGAAAGGGATAGAAAGTTAGAAACATAGATGAGAAAGAGACATCGATCAGCCGCCTCCTGTATGCCCCCTTCTGGGGATGTGCCCACAACCAATGCACATGCCCTTGACCAGAATCAAACCTGGGACCCTTCAGTTTGCAGCCTGATGCTCTATCCATTGAGCCACACGGTTTTGGCGAATTCTTATGCTCTTACTCATTATCTATACTAGTTATCTCTACTTGAAGTAAAGAGGAAGAGGGCAGTGGGATGAGTGGGGAAATAAAGAGGAAGAAGTCAAAGATGAGGTCCATGACACATTCATTCACCTTTATGAGATTTCAGTGGAAATCCTGTGTGTCTAACTGTATAAGGGAATTTATTGATAATTTATTTAGTTGGAACTAATCTTGTCCTACAAAAAATAATAAATGGCTTGAAACAACTCTTGTAAAGAATATAACACAACCAAAACAAACATATCAATGAAGAAAATGGCAGAGGAATGGTGACTTTCCTACCTGAGCAGGTTCTTTCTGGTACAAAACATGCTGATACAATGACAATGACAAAAAGTGAGCAAAATCAGCTAACATGATCAAGATCCCGGGTGGCAAGAGAGTGTAGGCCAGGGCAAGGGACCCCATGGGTGCATGATCAGGTCCAGGACGGGACATGGGAGGTTGGCCATCAGGGGAGGAACATTGGGAGTGCTCCAGAGCATGTCCGACCTATCTTGTTCAGCCCTGATGGCTGAACCCTAGCAGCAAGCTGGCCTACCAGTCAGAGTGTCTGCCCCCTGGTGGTCAGTGCACATCTTAGCAAGTAGTTGAATGGCTTTAGCATATTATGCTTTGATTGTTTGGAAAGACCACCAGTGGATACTTAGTTTATTAGGCTTTTATTATATAGGATTACTACCATAGAAATAAATGAAATTCATAATCTGAAATTGAAATTTATTTATCCAAAAATATTGAATATTTATGAAAAACATAAGCATATTAATTAAAATGCTCATAAGAAAATATATAGTTATAACCCACTATTTATTTTAGAAAGTTTTTTGTTGTTGTTAAGTACCAATAGAAATAAAATAATATATAAATAATATATAATATAAATTAATTAATAATAAATAAATATATTTACTTATTTTCACATTACCTGGAACCTTTTTGTGTATTTTATGTGTAGAACATATTCGTAAAATAATATTTTGTAAGATTTGTAGGTAAGTAAATTAATAAAATGTTTATATAAAGG
Organism: Lasiurus borealis; assembly: GCA_004026805.1. NCBI lineage: Eukaryota > Metazoa > Chordata > Mammalia > Chiroptera > Vespertilionidae > Lasiurus > Lasiurus borealis. Next base: position 81,658 of record PVJN01001428.1, read on the forward strand.
TGATACTCAAAGACTTTATTGCTAAGGATTCAAATATGTTTGAAAATTTTAAGAAAATATATAATTTATAGGTTTACTTGTAGAAGAAATGGTGGAACACATGCTAAAGTAAATGGTGAAACCAGAATTTCAAATTCAGGTATCTGAATTCTGAGAAGAGAATGTTAGACATGTAATATATAGCATCTTCTAAAACCAAACCTCTTACAATGCCTGACATTTCTTGTCCAACCACAGGAAACTTCAGTGTCATGCATTCACTTCTGGACTTGAACATGCCATTACTTACTCCTGAAACACTGTTGTGTCCTACCTTCCCCTTCTTATTTCTTGTGTAATTACTTATACAATTCTGCAGAATTCAACTTTCATGTCACTTTTCATGTTTCAACCTAAATGTCACTTTTGCAAAGCAATGTTAAACTTATTTCCCCTAAAACTGTTATAAAACACGCCCTGCTAGCTGAGATTAAGTGAAACTTCTATAATCCCTAAACCTGGTTACTATCCATATACATAATTCAGGCAGCACTTAGCTATATGGCAAACATCCAATTTTCTTTTTTAGCTCTAATCCAAGTGTTTTAGGATTGTGTATCCTTTTCATTATATCATTCTTGTTACATAGTGCAGTGCTAAATCTTCAGTATATCTTCAATAAATTCATATTGAATGAAGAGATAAACGGTATGAGACTGCTCTATTGAGTTTCCACATGCCCACAAGACTCCTTATCACCCCCTCTAATTTGGCTTAACTGAATGTGCATTAACTGTGTGTAAATAGCCGACCACTAATGTAACACTGAAAGCAAAGATGATGAGTGACTCTAAATTGTAAGTAAAAAGGACACAGTTACTGGTATAAGATCTTGTGTCCAAATGTAATCTTCTCTTGGCTCAGGTTAGATAAGAAATAGTGAAAGGAAGTAATAGAACTTAGAGGAAATATAATCTAGTTAGAAGAAATGTGGTGTTTGGGCAATTTTTCTGTCACCAATCGAGCTGGAAAAGTTGGATGAGAAATAGGGGTTTTGGGAGGGTAAGAGAAATGTGCTGTTTCCACTGATAGGAGCATCTTCAGCATTGTATCCTAAAGGAAGTGGCAGAGCACTAGAAGTGGTCCAGTCATGTTTCTGTGTTTGCTATGAATTTGGAAGAGGTGTTAATGTTCCCACAGCCTTTGAGACAGTTCTACCTAGAGGCAAGAAACTAGGCATAATAGGGATAAAGAAACACCTGCAAGTGGGAGAATTTAATCTTGAAAGAAGTCAACTGATTGATCCAGAAATTACAAAATGGAACTAAATATCTGGTATGAACCAGTTTCCATGTTTGAAACTCAGGTAAAATAGGGACTTGTGAATACATACAATATCCCTGACTTGTAAATTTACTTCGCTTTGTAATATGAAGCTTATGTCAATGAGACAACCTAACTAGCTCTGACAAAGAGCCATCATTACCACAGCATTTTAAAGAAAACTGAGTTTGCAAATAGCAGATAACTCAAGATATTCTAATGCTCATATGTACATATATATTACTTTGGTCTTTTAACTTGCTGTTATATAGTTGATAATACTCTTTCTGTAGAAAAAAATTATGGCTGTAAATAATATTTCATTAAATACTTTGGTGGAGGAAAACCTGCTTCCCAACCTATTTATAATTCTACTCATAAAAATGTATTTGAGGTGGAAATATTTTTTTTAAATCTGAAAACTTGTGTCTAGGTTATCCACAGGCTAAAAGAGGTGTAAAAATTAAATAGTTGGTCTATCTTTGTCTTCAACCAGCTGTTTCTATTGAAGCAACATGGATATAATAAAATACATGTTAAAATATGCAATGTGCTTCTAAAGGGTTTTATTTCATTTTGATTATCAAATTTGGAATTCTAATATTGATCCTTTTGAAGCCTGTGAGTGAAGATTAAAGCACTCTCACATGCTATCTACAGGTGTGCCTCAGTGAATTCTGATTCTCAGATAATCCCAGGAGTGAAAAAGCTATAATAAGTAAGAAATTGTTAATCAGTACAGTGACACAGAAGATCAATCTTTGATTGTTATATTTACAAACCCTGTTTATTTGCTCACATTAGATAAAACAGGCTGGGATGTTGGAATGGATTCCTAGAAATGATGGATGTAATTGTCAAAACTGTCAATGTCAATGTATAATGTTAATAAAGGAACCAACCCAATTTAAGCACTTTCCATTTATCATCCATGCAGTTTTACCCCAGTTCTTTTATAATGATAGCATACAAGAGAAGAAAAACTGCTGTGTTCATTCTTATGCACTTTTCAGTATCTTTCTTGAGTGGGATAATTTGTACACAAGTTTCCTTTCTCTGAAGATGTTGGAACTATTAGATGAAATATGAATTTCATAAAGAAAACTAAGTAAAGATTTATATATAATTGCTATGTTGCTATGTAAGATGTTTTGAAATTTTAAACCAGAATGATTTAGATGATTCTGAATCATCATCTACTTACTCTTGGAATACATTCTCAACTTTGACAGTACTCTGTTAAATTTTTTATTTATTTATTTTTTAATTATTACATAAGACTATGTTTTATTGATTTGAGAGAGAGAGGAAAGTAGAGAGAGAGTGAGGGAAACATCAATGTGAGAAACACCTATCAGTTGCCTCCGATTTGGGCTCCCACTGAGGATTGAACCTACAACCTAAGTACGTGCTCTGACAGGGAATTGAACCCACACTCTTTTGATGTATGGGATAACACTTCAATCAACTAAGTCACCTGGCCAGGGTCCTGATTCCAGTATTCACATATGATTTTATTTTTATATGAAAATTTGCAAGTGGTAAGGTGTTGTGTGTATTTAAATTGGAAAAAAACACAAATGTGCATTATAGATACTGTCAGTTGAGAAAAATATAAGGGATTGGTCATTATTTTGCTTAAACAACTAGTCTTCTATTATAATCAATGAATCTATGAACACTATCAAATATGCTGCCAATTCAAATTATACATATGTTATTTCTGTGACTTTCCTGAAGCAGCTATTTAAAATTCCTGACTCTTTCTTAGTTTTTAAATATGAGAATTTGCAACACTTTCCTAAAAGTGGGCTCATACTTCTATTATCACTAGAGTATAATCTTCAGGAGGGTAAGGCTTGTTATGGCTATATCTCAGATTTCTGGAAGAACTGGTATATTGTTATTACCCTAAAATTGTTTATTGAAAGAAGAAAAGATAAATACAAAGATAAATTTTTGAAAAATATAGAAAGGAAAAAGTAAAATGTATAATTATTGTAAAATATGTGTTAAGATAAATGTGGGGAGTATTATCAAAATTACAAATAATCTTATATAATAAAGAGGTAATATGCAAATTGAACATCACTCTAACATACGAGATGGCTGTCCATGTGGTCAAAGATGGCCACACCCCATGTGAACACAAGATGGCCACCACAAGATGCCTGGCAGGGGAGGGCAGTTGTGGGTGATCAGGCCAGCAGGGGAGAGCAGTTAGGAGGGCTCAAGCCTGAAAGGAGGGCAGTTGTGGGGGATCAGCTCTGCAGGGGAAAGGAGTTGGGGAGAACCAAGCTTGCAGGGGAGGGCAATTGGGGGGTACCAGGCCAGCAGAGGAGGGAAGTTAGGGGCAATTGGGACAGCAGGGCAGCAGTTAAGCAACTATCAGGCTGGCAGGCAGAAGTGGTTGGGGGCAATCAGGCAGGCAGGCCAGCAAGTGGTTGGAAGCCAGCAGTACTAGATTGTGAGAGGGATGTTTGATGGACATCCTTTGAGGGTTCCTAGATTGGAGAGGGTGCAAGCTGGGCTGAGGGACACCCCCCCCATGCACAAATTTCATGCACTGGGCCTCTAGTTTATTATGAGATTAGTACCAGTGAGATGACACTACTCAAGTTTTCTAAAAATAAAACACAGTGTATTGGTTACATTAGACTAGATATTTATCACTTAAAAAATAAGACATAAAATGATATAAAGGAAGATGAAATTAACATGTCACAAAAAAGCAGTACAACTGAAATTGTATCACATAAGTTTGAAGAATTCCTTAGTGGTTCTCTTTTTCACTTGAAAATAAATATATTAAAATATACTTTAAAAATGTTAATAAGAAAAAAAGTTTTTACTCTTACATTAAAACCACATTACAGACATTCAACCAAGTGATAGTAGAAATGCCAAGATGGGCCTGACACTCTGTAAGATGCTCAGTAAAGTGTGGCCCTGTCCTTATGTAGTATACAGCTCCAGAAGACAGAGACAAATGAGTAAAACCATAATGTATGATAGGCCAATACAAGAAATTCATAACTGAAGGCAAGGGTAATGGTTTTCATAAATTTAACATTAATAAACAATTGAATCTATAAAGAAAAAGAACAAATGTCTTGCTTCATTGGGTGATATGATCATAAGGAAATGTAACAGCTCTCATTTGCATTACTGATGCTCCATTTTCCCCTTTATAAAACAGAGGTTTAAAAATCCTTTAGAAGGTCAAATGAGAGTATTTGATGATCTGAGAAAACTGAAGAGTGCTACACAAGTGTTAATCATTACTCTTACAGTTATCTCCAACATAAGCATGTCACATGCTTAATGTGTACTTCTTATGTAAGAAACCTTGAAAATACTTGTTCAGAGGAACTTTTATATTATATCTCTATACATACTTATGTATTATATATATTTATTTATATGTGTTTGAGGAACATTTACATTTTAAAAAGATTGAAAAAGGATGATTAAATTATGAGACTATAGTCAATTTTTTTAAAGTACTTTAATAGTAAAGATTTTCTAAGACCTTCTAAAATGCTGCACATCCATTTGAAATGATTTTACAACTATTGCTTAGGGTAGAGTTAACTTTTACAAGTTAATTTATAAACCTATCTTATCACTGTTAAGATACATTGATATTTTCATATCATAAATAATAAAAATAGGATTTTTAATGTCACTTGATCTTATCAGAAATAATTATAAAATTTAAAAATAAATTTTACGTTTAATTAAATTATTTTTATCACCTCATGCTTGAGATGAAGTATTTATTTATTTATTTACTTATGTAGTTAGTTATTTTCATTTTCCCCTTGGTCCTCTATAATAAATCACTGATAAAGTCATAGCACAATTATCTTTTAGTTTTATTTTGTCTGTTTTGAAAGAACCAGAGAAGAGAGTCATATTTGTGCTTATATTTTTCACCAAGCTTATGTCCGATAATGATGTATGTATTACTGTAAAAATTAGTTATACAATTCCAAAGAGAGATGGAGAATATGAAGAAGAAAGTAAGCTTCAAAGTCTCTGTTCCCTGACACTACATTTAGAAATCAGCACTCATTTTGAAATCAAAGAGTGATCATACTCAATTTGATGTAGACCTCAAATGCAATATGAAACCTTAAGAAGAAGAAAGTTAAGATAACCAGTTCAAACAAATAGACTTTTTCCAATATAAATTACATTAGCAGCAATTTTACCTAAGGAACATATACAAAATTTAAATTTTATATAATTTTATTTATATCAATAACATACAAAAAAACCAAGAACCTGAAAATACAAGAAAATAAAATACAAGAATATTTTAGTTTCAAAAATTAAAACCATTGAGATTTAATTTTTTAGACTTAATTTATGAAAACTATAAAGAACTTTTCATTTAACTGTTATAAAGCAGTTTTAAATATTTTATTCATATTTGAAATGTTCAACATTTTAAATGTAAGCTTTAAGTTTTGATTTTGCCAATAGTGTTATTCTATTTTATTGAAAGCTATTTATCTTTTAATTGCATTATATTTTAATGTCAAAACTGTAAGTAACCACCTAAACCTTTCTACATTTTTTCTACTCCACTCCCTTAAGCAATCACCACACTGTTGTTTAAGTCCATGAATTTTTCTTTTTAGTTTTCTATGTTGCTCTATCCTTCTACCTCCTTTACCGAACACCCTCCCTCCCCACCAACAGCTGTCAGCCTCCTCTCTGTCTATGAGTCTATATTTTGAAATATTTTCAAATACAGTTTACATTCAATATTATTCTGTATCAGTTTCAGATGTACAACATAGTAGCTAGATAATAATATACTTTACAGTGGTCCCCCTAATAACTCCAGCACCCACCTGACACTATACATAGTTATAATATTATAGGTGATATTCCTTATGCTATAATTTGTATCTTTATGTCTATTCTTTAACTACCAATTTGTACTTATTAATATTTTCATCTTGAAATCTCTTTAGATAGTATATAATTTATAAAAAAATTAAGGCTATATTTCATGGACTTATTTGTGCTTAAATTCATGGAATCCTAATTGGGGCTTTAGGTGAAATCATATCCATTGTGTTGTCTAGATTCACCTCATCCTCATATATAGAACTCCTACTAAAACACAAGGGTTATCTTTTCCTTGGCACAAAATGATGTTGTTTTACCATATCCATATATTATGTGCCTCCAAAGAGTACAGTTCAAAGAGATGGAGGAAGAATATATTTGACAAACATCTAGGAAAGGTAATGGTAAATTGGAAGAATAATTTCTTACTTTTCTAACTCAGGGTGAATATATTTGAATGCATTTAAATATATACCAATTGTGAGAAACTTTGTCACAATGTGTATACGTATATTTATTTGATCTTACCCTAAGCATATATATTGTATGACCATTTTGTAAATCCACAATTTACCTTTATGTAATCTGATGAAGGTGTATCTTATCTGTGCTGAATTTAAGGGAAAGGTAGTGAAATATCAGTCCTTTACATTAATCCAATAATATTAACTACTGAGAATAGCTTTATCCTCTGTTTCCTGTTGGCAACCTGAAAGGTAGTTTTCACTCTAACTAAGCTCCCAGGGTTGCCATCTGCAATAGATTTTCACCTTGCTGTAGATTGTGACATCTGACCCTGCTACTTTCTTAGCTTAATACAATTACCTTTGCATATTTAACTAACTTTGTACAGAGTTAAAAAGATGTCAGCATAGAGAAATGTTAGGTCCTGCTGTGAAAAGTTCCATTGTTTCCATACATCTAATTGACCTTTTACATTATAGAAGACAATAAAAAAAAATCAATTGGGTTTCTTAGTAGCCAGCCAGTCCAATGCAAACTTTATCATTAATATGCAAATTAATTGCTTTCAAAGCATTGACACCTATACACTGCTGAAGTATCAAAATGACTTCTCATTAATAACCATTATATTAATCATTGTTGCCCAGAACTAGAATCTGACTGCGAAATCCTTTGGTGGAAATTGCTGTAATCGTTCAAGCTACAGGAAAGAACATTTTTCAGCATAATTATTGCTGTCATCTTATTGAAAAATATCCCATTAGATGTTAGCTTTTAGTTACAGAAATTGTGTTGATTAATTTTTAATTTCTAGAATTTACGTGATGTTGCACAAGTAAAGATCTTTGATAATTTAAATGGTTAGCTGAGCAATTATTAAAATAACTTATAGCAATTGAAATATTCACATACTTACTAGAAGTGCTATACATCATTAACTCCTGATTAAAATAAAGTTTGGAAAATTGCAAGTAATGAATTGATCACTGAGATACATATTTCAGGGTGTTTTACAAAAATATTCACATTTTGTAGGATGCCACAGCTACTATGATAAAGCTCTAGCATTAATGTCTCAAAGTAAGAGATTCTAAATTTTACTGGTAATATGGCATCCCAGTTGTGTGCTCAAGTATACATTTGTGTCTATAAGTAGACAATTTAAATGCTCTATAACATTGCAATTTTTAGCTGCCCCAGGACCTATTTTATTTAAAATGAAAAAGTTGCAATACTTGCAAATGAAGAAGGAATTCCCAGTCTTAGTTGTGCCTTTTAAGTTTTTTATTGACTTGTTGAATCTTCATATTAACTGTGAATTGTTATACAACCCTCAGTTTCTTTATCTGTATATTGGAAAAATAACTATAATTACCTCATAATGTTGTATAGTAGGTAACATGACTAAAGGAATATAGAATATCTAGATAGTGCATTGGGTATGTTAAGCAATAATGTTTCTCATAAAAATAATATTTCATATTATAATCCTCCAAATATCAACCAATTATAAAAAGAAAAATGTTTTATATACAAATTCAAATGTTTTTGATTCTTAATAACTCCCCATATTAGTATCCATAATTAAAAACATAAAGGGTTAATAAGCAAAATATGTAAAGAAATAATAAATGCAACAAGAAAACAACAAACAATCCAATTAAAAAAAAAAGGAAGAACAATTGGACAGACACTTCTTTCAAGGAGATGTACAAGTGATATCCAAGATGGTGGCTGATGGGATGGTAGGCTGCAAGATAGTTTGGCTGTTGGGGAATGGCAGACCAGGCTTCCCAGGCTGGGCAACTGAAATCTCTCCCAGAGTGCCAGGCTTTGCTGCAGAGGCCACACCATCTTGAAGGGGAGAGCAGCTGTGTTCTGAAGCCCAGCCTTACCTTAAACCAGGGACACTTTGGATACTTCCTGGGACCCTACAACCACAATGGCCAGGGACCAGCTGCCTCAGCTGTGAATGCATGAACACCAAGACTCCAGTCTCTCTGGTCATTGGTACCTAAAAAATTGTTCAGGAGGAGACAAGGTGGTGGCCGAATATGTAGTCAGCTTTGCACCTCTTACAGAGCAGATAGAACGAACAACTGAATTGAATAAAACCCACCCAGAATTGACAAATTAAACACAGCTGGTAAGACAATCCATGTATAGAAAGGTCAGAGATTACCTGTAGAGCAAAATAAACTCTGCCATTTCAGATCAATCTGGATATTTATTGATTGGGTGTTTGTTGTTTGCATTTTTGTATTAGTTCTTTTTTGTTATTTGCATTCTTCTCTGGATTTTGTTGTTTGAATTTATTATTATTAATTTTTTTTTGATTTGAAGGTTTTTTTTGGAAGTTTTCTTCCCATATAGATATATATTTTCCCCTTATTTTTCTTGTCTTTCTTTTCTCTCTTACATTTTTTTACTTTTTCACAATATCATTTTTGCACTCTTTTCGCTCACTCTAGTTCTCTTTTCTTCAGTGGTTATTTTATTTGGGGTTATTGGTACCATGAACATATTTGTGTTCGGTACCCTGTGTGATGTTTCTTGTTGGGTTGTATTTTTTGCCTTTAAGTCAATGGAGGAGAGAGAGAGCTACATAACCAGACACTCTGAGAAGAGCAAACATGGGGAGACAAAGAAACAGCCCCCATATGAAAGAAAAGGAGGAATTCCTAGAAAAAGAGGTAAACAAAATGGAGGTAAGCAATTTGTCAGAAAAAAAATTCAGAGCAATGGTCATAAGAACTCTGAAAAGAATGGAAGACAAATTCAACAATATGTGAAAAAATCAAATGGAAATGAAGAAAAACCAAGAAGAAATGAAAAATGACATCGCTGCAAATAAAGAACACAATAGAAAGTATCAACAGTAAACTAGAGGACCGCATCAGTGAGCTTGAAGACAAGGTAGAGAAAAATATCGAAGCAGAGTAGAAATGGGAAAAATTTAAAAGAAAAGGAGGATAATATAAGGGAACTTTGGGACAACACAAAATGAAACAAATCTGCATAATAGAGGTGCCAGAAAGAGAGGAAACTGAGCAAGAAATAGAAAATCTGTTTGAAGAAATGACAGAAAACTTACCTAATATTGGGATTAAAAACCTCACACAAGTCCAAGTGCCTTACAGAGTCCCAAACAACATAAACCAAAAAGACTGACACCAAGACGTACTATAATTAAACTGGCAAACTCCAACAACAGATTAAGAATTTTAAAGGATGCCGGAGAGAGAAAGAAAGTTACCTACAAGGGAACTCCCATCAGACTATCAACTGATTTCTCAACATAAACACATCAGCCCAGAAGGGAATGGTATGAAATATATAAAGTCATGCAAAGTAAGGATATGAATCCAAGAATACTGTACCCAGCAAGGGTATCAATGAAAGTTGATGAAGAAATCAGGAGCTTCACAGACCAAAAATCACTAAGAGAGTTTATTACCACCAAACTAGCAATGCCAGAAATGCTAAAGGGTCTGCTGTAAAAAGAAGAATTAGGAAGAGAAGAAGGAATACAGACATAAAAAATAAAATTGGTGACAAACAAGTACCTATCAATAATAACTTTAAATGAAAATCAATTAAATGCCCCAATCAAAAGACATAGGGAAGCTGAATGGATAAGAAAACATGATCCATATACATTCTGTCTACAGGAGACCCACCTCAGAACAAAGAATTCACATAGACTGGTGATGAAGGGATAGAAAAGGTTTTTCAGGTGAATGGAAATGAAAAAAAGCTGGGGTAGAAATACTTATATCTGACAAAATAGACCTCAAAGTGAAGGCCATAATAAGTGATAAGGAAGGCCACTTTATAATACTAAAGTGAGCAATTCAACAAGAAGATATAACTCTGAAAAATATATAAGCACCCGATACAGGAACACCAAATACATAAAAAAAAAACAAAACTTCTAGAAGATATCAAAGGAGAGATTGACATCAATGTAGTCATAGTAAGGAACTTTTATACCCCACTAACATACTGGACAAATCCTCTAAAAAATATCAGTAAAGAAAAATCAATACTAAATGACTCCCTAGATCAAATGGAATTAATAGACATCTCCAGAAACTTTCACCCAAAAGTCACAGAACACAGAATCTTTTCAAGTGTACATGGATCACTTTTAAAGATATGCCACATATTGTGGCACAGGCAATGTCTCTCCAAATTCAAGAAGATTGAAATTGTATCAAGCATCTTCTCATATCACAATGCATAAAATTAGAAATCAACTATAATAAAAACAAAATATATCAAACACCTGGAGACTAAATAGAATACTATTAAAAAATGATTGTGTTACCAAAGAGATCAAAGAAGAAATAAAAAGCATCATGGAAACTAATGACAATGAAAACACAATCTAAAATCTTGGACACAGTGAAAGCAGTCTTGAGAGGCAAATTCATAGCTCTACAGGCCTACCTCAGGAAACAAGAGAAAATGATAAATTATCTAACCCTACAACTCCAAGAGTTAGAAAGACAGCAACAAGAAAACTACATCATAAACAGTAGTAAGAATATTATAAAGATCAGAGCAGAAATAAACAAAATAGAAACAAAGAAAAGAAAGGCAATACAAAAGATAAGTGATCCCAAGAGCTGGTTCTTTGTAAGGACAAATAAAATTGATGAACCTCTAGCCAGGCTCACTAAGAAGCAAAGAGAGTCGACTCTACAAACAAAATCAGAATAGAAAAAAGTGAAGTAACAAATAAAGCCACAGCAATACAAAGGATTATGAAAAAATACTACTAACAACTCTATTTTAGCAAAATCGACAACCTAGACAAAATAGACATTTTCTTAAAAAGTTACAAGCTACCAAAACTCAATCCAGAAGAATAAAAGAACTTGAATAGGTCAATAACCACCAAGAAATTGAAGCAGTGATAAAAATCTTCCAGCAAACAAAAGTACTGGTCCAGATGGCTTTACAAGGGAATTCTAGCAAGCATTCAAAGAAGAAGTAAACCTATCCTACTCAGACTACTAGAAAAAACTTAAGAGGAAAGCAGACTTTGAAGCTCCTTCTTTAAAGCCAGCATTAGCCAAATTTCAAAACTAGAAAAAGACACCACAAAGAAAGAGAAATATAGGCCAATATCCTTGATGAGCATAGATGCTAAAATACTCTCAAAATTCTAATGAATCAGAACCAGCATTACATTAGAAAGATCATACACCACAACCAAGTGATATTTATTCCAGAGATACAAAGGTTGTACCCTATCTGCAAATTAATGAATGTAATACATCACATAAACAATTTGAGAGACAAAAATCACATAATAATATCAATCAATTCAGAAAAAGCATCTGACAAAATCCAACACCCTTTCTTTTCCTTTTTCTTTTTTATTTATTGATTCATTGTCCCCTGGTGGGATCTCTTTCCTGCATCCAGAGAGGAAAGAGAGATGATCTGGTTCTTTGAGTAGAGGGGCTGGAGATAGAGAAATGAAAGAAAGAAATAGGACACAGAGATAGAAGGAAAAAGCTGGGGCCCAGTGGACTGCTTCCCTTTTCTGATGGACAGTGACCCAGAGCCAATGCAGCATGTTTATTTTATACACCAAATATGAGGAGGTTTCACCTAAACTTAAGATAAAGGAGATTGGATAGGCCAAGTCATATCCATTCCCTCAATTCTGATGCTAGACTGGATTTACATATCAAAACCCACTTCCCTACACCTGGGCAAAGATAAGAGTCAATGCTGGGAATACATCTGACTTTTTGGTAAGATGCGTATCCAAGACACAGCTTAGTCTATCGCCTTAGGTTCAGCTGACAATTATTTTTTTAAAATATATTTTATTGATTTTTTACAGAGAGGAAGGGAGAGGGACAGAGAGTTAGAAACATCAATGAGAGAGATACATCAATCAGCCGCCTCCTGCATGCCCCCTCGGGGATGTTCCTGAAACCAAGGTATATGCCCCTGACTGGAATGGAACCTGGGAACTTCCAGTCTGCAAGCCAATGCTCTATCCACTGAGCCAAACCAGTTTCAGCTCAGCTGACAATTATTAAGGAAGAATGCCCATGTGCCTTCCCAGGCGCTCTCTACAATTTCCCCTCTCCTTCCACCACTCATGCCCTCACCCCACTGATGTCTGTTGGTTAGGTTTATATGCAGGCATACAAATCTTATGGTTGATCTCTCCTGATTATTTTCATGCTCCCCTACCTTCCTTCTGAGGTTTGATGGTCTGATTGATACTTCTCTGTCTCAGCATCTGTATTTGCTCTTCAGTTTATCTTGTTCAGTATATTCCACAAATGAATAAGATCATGTGATATTTATCTTTCTCTGACTAGCTTATTTCACTTAGCATAATGCTCTCCAGTTCCATTAATGCTGTTGCAAATGGTAAGAATTCCTTCATTTTTACTGCAGCATAGTATTTCATTGTGTAGATGTACCACAGTTTTTTTTTTAATTTAATCATCTGCTGATGGACATTTAGGTTGTTTCCCAATCTTATCTATTTTAAAGTGTGCTGCTATGAACATAGGGGTGCATATATCCTTTCTGATTGGTGTTTCTAGTTTCTTGGGATATATTCCTAGAGGTGGGATAACTTAAAGTTCCATTTTTAGTTTTTTGAGGAAATTTCATACTGGTCTTCACAGTGGCTGCGCCAGTGTGCATTCCCAACAGCAGTTCAAGAGGGTTCTTTTTCTATGAATCCTCACCAGCAGTTGCCATTTGTTCATTTGTTCATTTGTTGATGATAGCCATTCTGACAGGTGTGAGAAGGTATCACATTGTTTTGATTTGTATCTCTAGCATAATTAGTGACTTTCATCGTATGTTCATGTCTCTTGGCCTTCCTTATACTCTTTCAAAAAGTATCTATTTAGGTCTGGTCATATATTCTCCCATGAGTGGTCTATCTTGTTTTTGTTAATGTTTTTTGTTTTTGTTTTCTGTACAGAAGCTTTTTAGGTTGACACTAGAAGCTCAATGCACAAAATTATGCACTGGTAGAGTCCCTAGTGGCTGCTGGCTGCTGCCTGGGAATTCCCTTCCTTTCCTTGGCTGGCCCTGAACCTTAGTTGAAATTGTGGATGAAATCTTAGTCAGGGGGCAATTTTCATACTATGCTTTTATTATATAAGATAGTCCCATTTGTTTATTTTCTCTTTAGTTTTCATTGCCCTAGGAGCTGTATCTGTGAAGATATTGCTTCAGCATATGCCTGAGATTTTTCTGTCTGTGGATTCCTCTAATATTTTTATGATTTCCCATTGTATGTTAAAACCCTTTATCCATTTTGAGTTTATTTTTTGTGTATGGTGTAAGTTTTTGTTACAGTTTCATATTTTGCATGTATCTGTCTTATTTTCCCAATACCATTTATTGAAGAGACTGTCTTGACTGCCTTGTATATTCTTGCCTACTTTGTCAAATATGAATTGAGCATACTGGTTTGGGTTGATTTCTATTCCATTGGACTACATGTCTGTCCTTGTGATAGTAGCAGGCAGTTTTGAGAACAGTGGCTTTGTAATACTGCTTGATATCTGGTATTGAGTTCCCTCTTACTTTTTTCTTCTTTCTCAAGATTGCTGCAGCTATTTGGAGTCTTGATTTATTCCAGTTGAAATTTTGGATAGTTCATTTTATGTCTGTGAAATATTCCATCAATATTTTGATGAGGAGTGCATTGAATATATAGATTGCTTTGGGTACTATTGAAATTTTAATGATGTTGATTCTAACAATCCATGAACATTGTATGTCCTTGCACCTATTTATGTCTTCCTCTATATACTTTTTCAGTGTCTTGTAGTTTTTGGAGTACAGGTCTTTTATTTCCTTAGTTAAGTTTATTTGTAGGTATGCTATTTTTTTTTGGTGTGATGCTATATGGTTTTCTTTTTTAAATTTACTATTGATGTATGAAAAATACACCTGTGAATAATGACACTTTTACATCTTCTTCTCCAAATTGGATACTTTTCTTTCTTCTTCTTGTCTAATTTCTATGGCTAGCACTTCCAGTAATATGAAAAGCAGGAGTGGTACAAATGGGAATCTCTTCTTTGTTCCTGTTCTTAAGTGAAATGGTTTTAATTTTTGCCCATTGAGAATAATGTTGGTTGTAGGTTTGTCATATATGGCTTTTATTATGTTGTGATATAATCCCTCTATTCCCATTTTGCTGAGGGTTTTTAAAAAATATATTTTATTGATTTTTTTTTACAGAGAGAAAGGGAGAGGGATAGAAACTTAGAAACATCGATGAGAGAGAGACATCGATCAGCCGCCTCCTGCATGCTCCCTACTGGGGATGTGCCCACAACCAGGATACATACCCTGGACTGGAATTGAACCTGGGACCTTTCAGTGTGGAGGCCGATGCTCTATCCACTGAGACAAACCCTTTTGACTTGCTGAGGGTTTTTAACAAGAGTGCTAGATTTTGTCAAATGCTATTTCTGCATCAAATGATATGACTGTGTAGTTTTTATTTCTGTTTGTTTAGGAGATGTATCACATTTATTGATTTGTGGATATTCTACCATTCTTGACTCCCTGTGATAAATCCTACTTGGTCATGGTGTATGATCTTTCTGATGTACTGCTGGATTGATTTGATAGAATTTTGGTGAGAATTTTGGCAACTATGTTCATGAGGGTTATTGACCTGTTGTCTTTATCTGATTTTGGTACAGTGGTACCTCGAGATACGAGTTTAATTCTTTCCATACCCTTGCTTGTATATCAAGTTGCTCATATCTCAAAGCAAATTTCCCCATTGAAATCAATTGAAATACCATTAACCCGTTCCAGCCCCCAAAATGCCACCCCAGTTGTTCTTGTTACGTGTTTTGGAATAAAAAAATGTATTTATAAATGACAAATATTGTATAAAAACATAATAAAAGAGAATGTAAAGGAATAAACTAGTTTTATAAAGTGTATTTACCTACTCGTTACACTCTTAATGCTACACTTTATCCCTAAACTGAATTTAACTTCACTAATCTTCACTGAAATTAATTGCTACTGGTCTTTGCATTTTTGGCCAATTTCAAAAAACAAACAAACAAAAAACAAAAAACAAAAACATGTCCAACGAGGTTTGCCTCTTCCTCCCTTTCAGAATGTTTATGAAATGGGTGAGGCAAGTTTCATTGAACAGCTCCAATGCACGACCAGTAGCAACTTTTTCGGGGTGTTTCTTTTCCACGAAGTGTGACACCCTCTCCCACATTCCTAAGATCTCCTTTTTCTCACTTGTAGAGATCTTCTCCACCTCTGGCTACTCGTCGAAACCAATTTCTTGGAGAACCTCCACATGTTGCTGAGACTGCAACTCTTGTAACTCCTCTGTGGTGAGTTCCAGAGAGTGCTCCTCGACGAGCTCATTTACGTCTCTCTCATCCACATCTCTCTCATCCACCTCAAGGCCCATGGATTTCCCCAGAGACACTATCCCCTCCTCCACTGGCACCTCGGGTTCGAATCCTTCAAAGGTCCTTTCGGCTATGGCCTCAGGCCACAGCTTTTTCCATGCAGAGGTCAAATTCCTTGTTGTAACACCCCGCCAGGCCTGATCAATAATTCTGAGGTATATCACGATGTTAAAGTGGTTCTTCCAGAACTCTCGAAGGGTGAGGTTTGTGTTCTCTGTCACCTCAAAGCAGCGCTGGAACAGGTGATTGATGTACAAATTTTTAAAATTAGAAATCACCTCCTAATCCATGGGCTGCAGGATAGGAGTGGTGTTGGGAGGTAGGTAGACAACCTTTATAAACTTGAACTCTTCGAGGAGTTCATCTTCGAGGTTTGGTGGGTGAGCAGGAGCATTGCCGAGGATGAGGAGGACTTGTATGGTTAGGTTATTTTCCTATAGGTATTTCTTAACAGAAGGGCTGAAAACCAGATTTACCCACTCCACAAAGAACTGCCTGGTGACCCATGCCTTCGGGTTTGTCTTCCACTTAACTTGCAGTTTATCTTTTAAAATCTTATGTGACTTAAAGACTCTGGGGTTTTCCAAATGGTATACGAGCAGAGCAGAGGCTTGATCTTGCAGTCGCCACTCGCATTGGTGCACAGTGGGAGAGTTAGCCTATCCTTCATGGGTTTGTGGCCTGGCATTGCCTTCTCCTCTGCATTTATCTAAGTCCTATTTGGCATCTTCTTCCAGAAAAGCCCTGTCTTGTTACAGTTGAAGACTTTCTGGGGGATGTATCCTTTGGCTTCTATCAGTTCAGAAAAAGTTTTGAGGTAATCCTCAGCTGCCTTCACATCCGAACTTGCTGCCTCACCATGCCTGACGATGGAGTGAATGCCGGACCTTTTCCTGAAGTTATCAAACCAGCATCTACTGGCTTTAAATGTTTCATCCATGGAAGTGTGAGGGGTCTGCTCTAGCAAATCATGGTAAATCACTCGCGCCTTCTCTCTTATGATGCCCTATGTGTTAATGTATCTCCTTTAAGCTGCTTCTGCGTCACCCACACCATCAGTAGATTCTCCATCTTTTCATGGAGAGAGCTACAGAGCTTATAAATTATTGTAATGCCCTTAGCTGGCTTTATACCCTTTATTGACTCCTTCTGTTTAAGCACAGTACATATCGTTGAAGTACTACGCCTGTATTGCCTTGCCAAGTCAGCCACTTGCACACCTTGCTCATATTTTTCTATGATTTCACACTTTAATTCAATAGACATCATCCTCTTCTGAGCACTGACCTTTCCACTCGCTTTCTTCGGACCTCTGGTTATAAAAATAAATGTGACAAAGTATGTAAATGCATAAAAGATGCTTCAACAATTAGGTAAACAAGCACACTGACTAAGGCATGGGAAACTGAGATACTCAAATCGCGGTAAACTGGTGGGTCATGTGCAGCGGGCCGATCCGCGTGATTACTTGTATCTCAAATATTGCTCGTATTTCAAAGCAAAAAATCGCTTCCTCAATGGCTCCTATCTCAAAAATCTCGTATGTTAGGGCACTACTCATTTCCTGAGGTACTACTGTATTAGGGTGATCTTGGAAGTGTTCCTTCCTCTTAAATTTTTTTGAATAGTCTGAGGAGGATAGATTTTAGTTCTTTTTTGTATGCTTGGTAAAACTCCCCTGTGAAGCCCTCTGGCCCAGTTCTACTGTTTGCTGGAATTATTTTGATGACTGCTTCAATTTCTTCTATAGCTTTCAGCCTATTGAGATTTTTCGATTCTTCCTAATTGAGTTTTATAAGGTTGTATTTTTCTAGGAATATGTTCATTTCCTCCATATTGTTTACTTTATTGGAATAGAGTTTCCAAACTAATTTTAAACAATCCATTGTATTTCTGTGAAGTCTATTGGTACAGTGGTACCTCGAGATACGAGTTTAATTCATTTCGTAACCTTGAAGTGTGGGAAACTATGAGACGCTTGAGGCGTGGTAAACTGGTGGGTTGTGTGTAGCTGGCCAATCCACATGAATACTCCTATCTCAAATGTTGCTCATATTTCAAAGCAAAAATTGCTCGCTCGACGGTTCGTATCACAAAAATCTCGTATGTTAGGGCACTCGTATCTCAAGGTACCACTGTATTTTCCTCTGTCATTTCTGATTTTGTTTGTTAGTTCCTCTCACTTTGCCTCTTGGTGAGCCTGGGTAGAGATTCATCAATCTTGTGTATGCTTTCAAAGAATCAGTTCTTGGTTTCATTGATCTTTTGTATTGTTTCTTTTGTCTCTATGTCATTTCATTCTGCTCTGTTCTTTATTATCTCCTTCTTTTTTCCTTGCTCTGGGATCTTCGTGTTGCTCTCTTTCTAATTCTTAAATTGTATAATTGATTTATTACCATTTTTCTTTTCTCTTCTCTTCTCTTCTCTTCTCTTCTCTTCTCTTCTCTTCTCTTCTCTTCTCTTCTCTTCTCTCCTCTCCTCTCCTCTCCTCTCCTCTCCTCTCCTCTCCTCTCCTTTTCTTTTCTTTTCTTTTCTTTTCTTTTCTTTTCTTTTCTTTTCTTTTCTTTTCTTTGGAGGTAGGTCTGTAGATCCATAAATTTCCCTCCCAGGACTGCTTTTACTGTGTTCTATAAGTTTTGAATGGTTGTGATTTCATTGTCATTTGTTTCTAGAATTTTTTTAATGAAATATATTTTACTGATTGTTTTTACAGAGAGGAAAAGAGAGGGACAGAGAGTTAGAAACATCAATGAGAGAGGAAAGTCAATCAGCTGCTTGCTGCACCTCCTACTGGGGATGTGCACATAATCAAAGTACATGCCCTCAACTGGAATTGAACCTGAGACCCTTGAGTCTTCAGGCTGATGCTCTATACACTGAGCCAAACTGGCTCCAGAATGTTTTTAATTTTGTCTTTGATCTCTTTGGTAACCCAATCATTTTTAATAGCATGTTATTCAGCTTCCAATTGTTTGCATTTTTTATTATTTTTATTGTAGTTTATTTCAAATATTACGCCATTGTGGTCTGAGAAGATGCTTGACATGATTTCAATCTTCTTGAACTTGGAGAGACTTTGTGACCTAATATGTGATTTATCTTTGAAAATTTCCCATGTGCACTTGAGAAGAATGTATATTCCATGACTTCAGGGTGAAATGTTCTGAAGATGTCAATTAAGTTCATCTGATCCAGTGAGCCATTTATTATTGCTGTTTCTTTACTGTTTTTTTGTTTAAAGGATTTATCCAGTGATGTCATTGGGGTATTAAAGTCCCCTAATATGAATGTATTGTTTCTAATTTTCCCCACCAGCCTGATTGCCCCACCTTCTTCCCTCTATTGGCCTAGTTGCCTCTCATTGCCCCCCCAGGGGAGCCTAGTCACCTCTCAAGGCCCCCCATTGGCCTGTTCACCTCACACAGCCAGTTGTTCAGTTGTTGGGTCATCCTTCACTAACCCTCCCGTTAGCCTGGTCATAGTCAGCCATATTCTGAGGGCGTGAGGGTTAATTTGCATATTATTTCTTTATTATATAGGATAGATACTTGTTTGTATCCATTTTTATTTTTTGAGCCTGTGTTCCTTCTTCCCTTTTTATTTGTTCTTTTTGCATCAGTTCCTTCTAGCCAATAAAAACCTTAGAAGAATGGCTTTACAGAGGAGTTTGACCAAGCATTCAAAGAAGAACTAAAACCTATTCTCCTCAGACTATTCCAAAAAACTCAAGAGGAAGGCACATTTCCAAGCTCTTTCTACAAAGCCAGCATTACCCTAATTCTAAAACCAGATAAAGACACCACAAAAAAGGAGAACTATAGACTAATAACCATGATGAAGATATATGCCCAAATCCTAGTAAATCATATCCAGTATTACATTTGAAATATTATATACCATGACCAAGTAGGATTTATTCCAGGGTTGCAAGGATATACATCACATAAACAAATTGAGAGACACATATCACATAGTCATATCAATTGATGGAGGAAAAGAATTTGAAAAAATCCAAATCCTTTCTTGATAACTCTCAGTAAAGAGGAAATAGAGGGATTATAACTCATCATAATAAAAGACTAATATGACAAAGCTATAGCCAACATCATACTCTAGTAATCCCACTTCTAGGAATATATCCCAAGAAACCAGAACACCTATCAGAAAGGATATATGCACCCCTATATTCATAGCAGTGTAATTAACAATAGCTAAGATTTGGTAACACCCTAAGTGCCCATCAGCAAATTAGTGGATTAGAAAACTGTGATACATCTACTCAATGGAATATTATGTCACTATAGAAAGAAGTAACTCTTTTTTTTAATATATTTTATTGATTTTTCACAGAGAGGAAAGGAGAGGGATAGAAAGTCAGAAACATCAATGGGAGAGAGACATCGATCAGCCACCTCCTGCACACCCCCGACCTGAGATATGCCGCAAGCAAGGTACATGCCCCCAACCGGAATCGAACCTGGGACCTTTCAGTTCGCAGGCCATCGCTCTATCCACTGAGCCAAACTGGTCTCAGCAAGAAGTAACTCTTAACATTTCAACAGCATGGATGGACCTGTAGAGCATTATATTAAGCACAATAAACAAGTCAGAGAAAGATACCAATAAATACCACATGATCTCATTCATATGTGGGATATAATTTTCAATAAAACTGTTGAACAAAAATTGATCCAGAGAAAAATGGCAGGGGATTCGGGGTTAGAGATCAACTGAATGACTTGTATGTATGCATATTAGCATAACCAATGGACACAGAGTGTGCAGCGGTGGGTGCTCGCCTTGCAGGGTGGGAATGGCAGTGGGGGATCAGTCAGGAGAAAAAGAGATATATGTAACACTTGAAATAATAAAAATAAATAAATGAATGAATTCAGTAGTATACAAGATACAAAATTAACCCCCCAAAATCTATGGCTTTTTGATACTCCAATAATAAACTTACAGAAAGAGAAACTAAATTATATATATATATATATATATATATATATATATATATATATATATATATATATATTCCCATTTATCATTAGACCAAAAACAATTAAGATACTTAGGATTAAACTTAATATGGAGGTAAAAGAACTGTACTCAGAAAACTAAAGGATATTGGAAAAAGAGATAGAGTAAGACAAACAAATGGAAGAACACACCGTGTTTATAGAATGATAGAATCTAAATAATTAAAATGTTCCTAATACCCAAAGCAAATTATAGATTTAATGTAATCCCCATTAAAATACCAATGACATATTTCACAGACCTAGAACTGCTGAAAGATATCCATTGTCAACACTATCATGAAAGTGCAAACAGGGAACCCAGAAGACTGATGGACCTTGAGCTTTAGCAAGGGCTAAAGCTATGCACTGATTGTTCTGTCAAGACAATGGTGGTTCAAGCAATTTCTTGACCTAATAGCCTCAAAGTAAATCTTTATTAATATTTACTGACCTTTAAGACAGTCTGTTTGCTCCTGGATTGCCTTCCTTACTAAGGACAAGATTTTATTTAAAATTCAGTAAAAAACTAACAGGGCCTGGGCGCCATTAAGGTCTTTCCAATACAGAAAGACTCTGCCTTGTCCCCCATAGTTTCCAAATTCATATTTCTTGTCTAGACTCTTCATTTGTGTATGGCCCTTCTCCAGATCCTGAAACTTCGCCATGCAGGATGGTAGCTTCTACACTGTACAAACTCTACAAAATTTCATCTGGGATAAAAAACAAACAAATCCCAAATAGCAGAAGAAATCCTAGGAAAGAAGTACAAAGTTGGAGGGATCACAATACCAGGTATCAAACTACAGTAGGTCCTCGGGTTACTTCAGAGATCTTTTCCAACCAGGCGACATAATGCAATTTTCATCGTAAGTTGGAATTCATCTACATAAGCACTGTCACTCACATGGAGCACATACACAGCAGTAATGATGTAAAACAGTAGAAAAAAATTAAAAGAAAAATAACAATTTCTGACTTTTTTTCTGTGGTAAATAAATAATAAAGAACATAAACCACATATGTACATACCTCAAAATGATGCAACTTTTTTTTTTATAAGTAAATGGGAGATGGCAACATAACCACAAAACAATGTACTTGGAGTCTGATATAACCCGAAGACTGACTGTTCATTACAAAGCCACTGTTTTCAAACTGACTAGTACTGGCACAAGAATAGACATATAGACCAATGGAACATAACAGACAGCCCAGAAATCAACCCAAGCCATTATGCTCCATTAATATTTGATAAGGAGTCAAGAGCATACAATGGTGTCAAGACAATCCCTTCAATAAATGGTGCTGGGGAAATTGGTCAGATACATGCAAAAAAAAATGAAACTAGATCACACACTTATACCATAGAGAAAAATAAACTCAAAATAGTTAAAAGACTTAAATATAAGACAGGAAATCATAAAAATCTTAGACGACTTCATAGGCAGCACAATATCAGATATATTTTGTAGCAATATCTTTATCGGTAGAGCTCCTATGGCAATGGAAATTCGGGATAAAATAAATAAATTGGACTACCAGTACATTGAAATAAAAAGCCTCTGCACAGCAAAAGAAACCAGCAACAAAACAACAGGAAAAACCACTGCATGGGAGAACCTATTTGCCAATGCTATCTCAGACAAGGGTTTAATCTCCAACATTTACAGGGAACTCATACAACTTAACATAAAAAAGATAAACAACACATTCAAAAAATGGGCAAAGGATCCAAATAGACACTTTTTGAAAGAGGACATACAGAATGTCCAGAGGCCTATGTAAACATTCTCAAAGTCAGGAATCATCTGAGAAATGCAAATCAAAATGACAATAAGGTGCCATCTCACACCTGTCAGAATGTTTATCATCAACAAATCAACATATGACAAGTACTGGCAAGGATGTGTCAAAAATGGAACCCTCTTGCACTTCTGGTAGAAATGCAGACCAGTGTAGCCATTATGGAAAACAGTATAAAGATTCCTCAAAAAGTTAAAAATGGAACTTTCATTCCTCCCAGTAATCCCACTTTGGAAAATATATCCCAAGAAACCATAAACACCAGTCAGGAAGGACATGTACACCCCTATGTTCATAGCAGTATAATTTATAATAGCTAAGATTTGGAAAAAGGCTAAGTGCCTATCAGCATATGAGTGGATTGAAAAACCATGGTACATCTACACAATGGAATACTACACCACTATAAAAAAGGAAGGAACTTTTACCATTTGCAAAAGCATGGATGGGCCTGGAGAGCATTGGTCTAAGTGAAATAAGCCAGTTGGAAAGGATAAATATCATGTGATCTCATGCATCTGTGAAATATAAAGAACAACATAAATTGATGAATAAACTAGATCCAGAGATAAAAGAACACTAAACAGATCATACAATCTCATAGAGAAAGTGGGGTGGGGAGGGTAAGAGATTAACCAAAGGACTTGTATGCATGCATATTAGCATAACTAATTGGCAGACACTGGTATGGGAAAAGGAGACATATGTAATACTTTTTTAAAAGGAAATCTAACATCAATAGGGGGTTAAATCTGAAAATTGACTTTCTTTGTCACCCCTTTCAAAAATACATGACTAATGGCTCCCTTTTAAGGACATCATTCATACTGCTTGGTTATCAAATAATGTACACTGTGTCAGTAGTGGCTAGATATTCCTAACTTTCCAATCTCGCATGGAGGTAAGAAAAATATTAAACAATTTTTTTATACTTTCCACTTAAATGAAACTTGTAAGCTACCACATGTTTGATTGATGGAAAATAAAGGAAATAGATATGGGTAAATAATATGAAATAGAAGCTAAGCACATAGAGAGTAGTTAGCTTATCTTACTAAACTGATTTTATAATCTCTCAGACACCTACAACTATTTATTTACTGAGTTTATTAGTAGTGATTATTTAGAATGGAACACTGTTTTTAGCAGCGAGTTAAAAAATAAAAGTGTATGTTTAATTAAAAACTAAGTACTGAATTTAACTTTTAAGAAAGTTCATGACAACCATAGATCCTGTATAACATATCCATTGGCATTTTTTACTTACTATGTGGGTATAAAGGTAATACTGATCTCATGGAAATCCGAAAATAAAAATCTGAAGAAAATAATATTAGCTTACACTTCAAAAGTTAATAGTTTTGTTTAGGAAACTGTCTGAAGATGTTGCTTCCATGTATATAAAATGTGAATCTGCAGAAAGTGTGTAAGAATATCACCCTGAAAAACATGGCATTTCATTTATAGCAAATTACTGTTTTCTTAAATAATATTCAGTTTTATTTCAAACCTTTTCAGTACTTATGAAACATGCAGCATTGGCTGTTAATATGTTAGCTCCATTAATAGCTGAGAAATTTCACAAACAATAGGATATTGCCATATAGATTTAGCATGTAAAAAATTAGGTACAAAAATGGTTCGATTAAAAACCCAACTAACTGAACCAAAATAAAGCTTTTGGAAATCTATTGTACTAGAAATGAAACATTTGAAAACTTTGTAAGGGTTTTTAAAATTCAGTCCAAAAGCTAACCACTGATGGTAACTCTTGTTGGCGATGATATGAATCAACTTTGGAAATGATTGTAGATAATTTTATAAAAATTAATAATAAACTATGTTACAATTTTATTTTTCATAAAATAATCAGAGATTATTTTAGAAGACTAATAAATCACATGAATCATACAAACATATTTTATAATGATTCTGCTTGCTATTTTTAATGTTTAAATAATAAATTTAATTTTTGTTTTGTTTTGCTTCAAGATATATAATTATAATTTTACATTTTTTGAAGAATTTAATTTTCAGAAATAGTTTTGAACAGAACTATGTATATGTCCATTAGTGGCCCAGGGCAAGAAATTCATGCATGGGGGCAGGTGTTCCTCATCATCCTGGCCTGCACCCTCTCCAATCTGGGACCCCTTGAAGGATGTCCTACTGCCAATTTTCAAGGATTGGGCCTAAACTGGCAGTCAGGACTGCTGGCTCCAGCCACTCACCTGCTTGCCTGCCTGCCTGCCTGATTGCCCCTGACCTCTCTGCCTCCCAACCTGCCCAACCCTAATTATCCCCTGCTACCGGCCTGCTTACCTCCATTGTCAGGACAACCCAAGCCTCTTGCTTGTTCCAGCTCCATCTTGGTTGGGTTTATTTGCATACTTACTCCTGATTGGCTGGTGGGCATGGCTTATGAGTATAATGAAGTGACAGTTACTTCACATGTTTCTCTTCTATTAGTTGAGATTGATGTAATAAAAACAATTTGTCAGTCAGTATACAGCTGTTTAAATACTACATAACTTAAATATTTTAGTATATTGCTTTATTCTAAAAATGTCAATTTGCCAACACATTTTATATTTCTCTAAACTTTACTACATATCATTAAATTACTCTGTGGATTGTTGTAACAAATTTATTCTCTGTCAACAGTTGGTATTATTACTTTAGAAATTGCCAAGCCAATGAATATAAAATGGAAATTCATGTGGTTTTGAGCTGCATCTCACTAATTAGTAACAGGTTTGAGCATCATTATTTATTGACCATTAGGATTTCTTCTTTTTTTTAGTAGGTTGGGTTGTCTATTTTGTTGTTTATTTGTAAGATGTATTTTTTGGATATTATTATTTTTTACATCTATAATAATAGAAGCATGCTATCCTAATTAGACCAGACATCCTTCCAGATGTACTTCCAGATGTACTTCCAGATGATTTTCCAAATGAAGCTGGGGCTATGAGGGAAGCCTTGGTCCTGGATGCCTGCCAACAGCTGGAGGGAAGCCCGAGTCCCAGGTTCCAGAGGGAAGCCTGAGTTCCGAGTGCCAGAGGGAAGCTGGTGCTGGCAGCTGGGTAAAGGAAGGCCTACTCTTGAATGAATTTCATGCATCAGGATTCTAGTAAAATTATGACTAGTGGCCCTGTGCATGGAATTTGTGCAGGGGTTGATGTCCATCAGACTGGCTTGCACCATCTCCAATCTGGGATGCCTCAGGGCATGTACGACTGCCAGTTTAGACCTGATGGATTGGGCCTAAACCAGTAAGTAGTCAGACATCCCTCTCACAATCAGGGGCTGCTGGCTCGTAACTCAGAGCACCAGTGTGTCTTTCTTTATTTAATTTTTTAGGACAAAAGTCTATGATTTTTAATTAAAATTGAAAATCTGTCAGGGACAGGAATGACAGAGAACCCATCCTAGGTTGATGGGATCCTGGGGGTAGGGAGTAGAGAACAAAATTCAAATGGGGTCTGTGGATTGAACCTTAATATCATTTGAATGGAGATTTCCTCATGTGTTTG
Organism: Lasiurus borealis; assembly: GCA_004026805.1. Lineage (NCBI taxonomy): Eukaryota > Metazoa > Chordata > Mammalia > Chiroptera > Vespertilionidae > Lasiurus > Lasiurus borealis. The sequence continues at coordinate 108,112 of PVJN01001428.1, forward strand.
TTATGTATGAGTGTTTACTCTAGGAAAATACACAGGGGAGTATCTGGGCATCCTATTATGTACAGAGCATGCTTTCAAACAGTTCAGAAAAAGACTGGGGGAAATAAGCATGTATGTGTGTAAATTGCATACACACACACAGTTTAACCTTGCTACTTATGACTCCATCTTTGTGCACCTGCCTACTTGCTAAAATCCGTCACTCCAGAATCAAGGTTTGCAGAGCTTCCTTGGCCAGTGAGCCAGGGCCAGGGTGCAGGAACCCTGCAGACAAACCCATGGGCACAGTCCCAGCTGAAGTCCAACAGACGCCACTGCTTTCTAGTCCTCCCTCCAGTATGTGAACTGGGATCTGTTTCGTGACAGGTTCACTTGGGTCTTTGGCATTTCCGAGCTTTAGTAGCATCTGGCTCTGTGAGATGGCCAAGCTGGTGCTCCAGTGGTTGCCAGTTCCCTAGTCCGAGAAGACTCTGCAGTAAAATCAGAGAAAAGATTGTGTTGTAAGCATGTTCAGGCTGCCCCATTTCAACCTTTAGGAATCAACAGCACTCATCGCATATGGTTTCCTTTCAACAGAAACATAGAGAGGGCTGTCCTGAGCACGCATGACACTGGCTCACCGGAGCCCACAGACAAGCAACAATGGTCACTTTATAGTTGAAGTAGTGAAGTCATGATGCTGAGGCGATGCCTGAGGTGAGTCCGGCTGCCAAGGCCACGTCCTGGCCCATGTCCAGGCTTCCACCCCACAGTGAAGCCTGCAGTTGAGCACTAACAGGCAGCTCGGGGAATTGACATACTCATGTCGGTACTGCCATATTTTCTCTATGCACGTTTAAACCATCCGTGTTCTTCTGGAAAGAAGGGCTTTTTCTCTACTGTGGATGGTCAACACTCCCCCACTGGCTCCTGAGGATTTGGGGTTTGCCTGGCCTTGCTGACTCCACAGGCCACTGCCCTAACAGCTCTGTACCTCTGTAGCCTCCACGCAGCCGGCTGGTGCCGCCCAGCGTGATCCATCCAGTACAGTCCTTCCATCTGCACGGCCCCTGAGGCTACCCAGCCACATGCGCTCTGGCTGCTCCCGCCCAGACACCACTTCCCGGCACCAGGCGGAGATCCTGCCTAGACTGTTTGTCCCTCTGGTTGTGATGGCCCTAGTCTATTATTAGTATAAATAGGATTTATCTATAGTTTCATAGATAACTAAGATAAATTTTGGAGCCTATGATCTGAAGCTTTCCAAAAAGTCAACTGAGAAGTTTTTTGAGGCTATATTGCTTACTTTAAATAAAATAAAGTATTTTGCCATTTTATCAAAACATTTTTAAAGATATTTATTAAAAAGCTCCAAAGCACTAAATGTTGTCCTCTTAATATATGCTGCATTTAAGTAGCTATTTTAAAAAAAATATATAGTTTACCCTTACAGTAATAATATACTATTTATTTATTTATTTATTTATTTATTTATTTATTTATTTATTATTCTGTTACATGTATACATATCTTCCCATTGCCCCCTTCCCTCAGGCATACCTCAACCCCCCAGTGTCTTGTGTTCATTGGTTATGCTTATATGCAAGCATACAGTCCTTTGGTTGATCTCTTATCTACCCCAGCTCTCCTTAATCTTCCTGCTGTAATTTAATAGTCTGTTTCATGCTTTACTGCCTCTGTATCTATCCTTTTGTTCATCAGTTTATAATGTTCTTTCTTATCCACAAATGAGTGAGATCATGTGGTGTTTCTCCTTCATTGATTGGCTTATTTCACTTAGCATAAGGCTCTCCAATTCCATCTAGGTTGCTGTAAATGGTAAGAATTCCTTTTATGGCAGCATAGAATTCCATTGTGTAGATGTACCATAGTTTTCTGATCCACCCATCTGTTGACGGGTATCTAGGCTGTTTCTAAATTTTAGCTATTGTACATTGTGCTGCTATAAACTTAGGGGTGCATAAATCTTTTCTGATTGGTGTTGCTACTTTCTAAGGATATATTCCTAAGAGTGGGATTGCTGGGTCAAGTGGGAGTTCCAATTTTAGTTTTTTGAGGAAACTCTCTATTGTTCTCCACAGTGGCTGCACCAGTCTGCATTCCCACCAACAGTGCACAGGGTTCTTTTTTTCTCCTTATCCTTGCCAACACTTGTCATTTGTTGATTTGTTGATGATTGCCATTCTGATAAGTGTGAGATGGTATCACATTGTCATTTTGATTTGCATCTCTCGGATAATTAGTGACTGAACATGTTTTCATGTATCTCTTGGCCTGCCTTCTGTCATCTTTCAAAAAGATTCTATTTAGTTCTGGCCCATTTTCTTTTATTGGATCATTTATCTTCCTTTTACTAAGTTGTATAAGTTGGCTGTAGATTTTGGAGATTAAGCCTTTATCAGTTATAACATTTGCAAATATGTTCTCCCATATAGTGGGCTTTCTTGTAGTTTTGTTGATGATTTCTTTTGCTGTACAAAAGCTTTTTATTTTGATGTAGTCCCATTTGTTTATTTTTTCTTTAGCTTCCATTGCCCTTGAAGCAGTATCAGTGAAGAAATTCTTTCGGCATATATCTGAGATTGTGCTGCCTGTGGATTCCTCTAGTATTTTTATGGTTTCCATTCTAATGTTTAAGTCCTGTATCCATTTGGAATTATTTTTTTATATGGTGTAAGTTGGTGGTCCAGTTTCATTTTTTTGCATGTATTTGTCCAATTTTCCAAACACCATTTATTGAAGAGGCTGTCTTGGCTCCATTGTATGTTCATGCCTCCTTTTTCAAATATTAATTGAGCATAGTGGTTTGTGTTAATATCTGGATTCTCTATTCTATTCCATTGGTCTATATGTCTGTTCTTGTGCTAGTACCAGACTGTTTTGAGAACAGTTGCTTTGTAATATAGCTTGAAATCTGGTATTGAGATCCCACCTACTTTATTCTTCTTTCTCAGAATTGCTGTAGCTATTCGGGGTCTTTTTTTGTTCCAGATGAATCTTTGAAGAGTTCTTTCTAGATCTGTGAAATACATCATTGGCATTTTAATGGGTAGTTCATTGAATCTATATATTGCTTTGGGTAGTATGGACAATTTAATGATGTTGATTCTCCCAATCCATGAGCATGTTATGCTCTTCCATCTGTTTACGTCTTCCTCTATCTCTTTTTTTCATGGTCCTGTAGTTTTCTGTATATAGGTCTTTTACCTCCTTAATTAGGTTTATTCCTATATACTTTTTAAATGTTGTATATCTCCTGGATGGTCTACTATATATTTCATAATTGTCTTTTTGCTGGTAAATAACTACTTAAGCATACTTGTAAAAAATACAGGTTATCTAAGTCCCACTTTAGCTCATTGAGTCAGAATTTCCAAAGAAATGCCTCTGAATTTTTAAAATAGACCAAATTATGCTTATATTTGGGAAAGTTTGGCAAACTTCTCTGACACACAATTGAAAATAACAAACAATGGAAAGCATGTTAGAATAAAAAGAAAACATCTTCTCATCCCCTTCTTCCCAGATCAGTTGCCTTCATTTTTACCTTAATCATGAATATATATATATATTAATGATTCATGATTCATTAATCACGAATATATATATATATATATATATATATATATATATATATATATTCTAGCTATTCAGCATTTTATGCGAGTCACAAATTTGTAAATTTGCAATTTAATAAAGATTAGCGATTCTGTTTCTAAATACTTTTCTTGGGAATATAAAATATTTGGCTACACATTCATGTTGCTATTGGTGGAGAGGATTGCTGTGGCTATTCAGGGTCATTTTTTATTCCATATGAATTTTTGGAGAGTTTGTTCTAAGTCTGTGAAATATGCCATTGATATTTTAATGAGGATTGAATTGAATTTATAGGGTAGTATGGACATTTTAATGATTTTGATTCTATCAAAATATGAATACAGTATATTCATCTATTTATTTATGTCTTTTGCTATCTCTTTTTTTCCCAACGTTCTGTAGTTTGCCAAGTATAGAACTTTTACCTCTTCAGGTAAGTTTATTCCTTGATATCTTAATCTTTTTTGTTGCAATGGTAAATGGGATTTTTTTTTTTTTAGTTTCTATTTCTGTGAGTTCATTATTGGCATATAAAAAAGCCATATAACTCTAGGCTTTAATTTGTATCCTGCTGCATTGCCTAATTCACTTATAAAGTCTAGCAGTTTGAAGTTTTTTATTGGAGTTTTTAGGGTTTTCTATGTATAATATCATGCCATCTGAAAATAATTATAGTTTTACTCCTTCTTTTCCGATGTGGATGCCTTCTATTTCTTCTTCTTGTCTGATCACTATGGCTAGTACTTCCAGTACTATGTTGAACAAGAGTGGTGAAAGTGGGAATTCCTGTCTTGTTTCTGTTCTTACGGAAAATGGTTTTACTTTTTGGCCATTGAATATGATGTTGCTATAGGTTTATCATATAAGGCTTTTATTATGTTGACTAGAGGCCTGGTGCAATAAATTTGTATATGGTGGGGTGTACCTCAGTCCAGCCTGAACCCTCTCCAATCTGGGACCACTCAAGGGATGTCTGACCACATGTTGGGCCTAAACAGGTTGTTGGATATCCTTCTCACAATCAAGAACTGCTGGCTGTCAACTGCTTGCCTACCTCTGCCTGATTGCCCCTAACTGCTTCTGCCTGCCAGTATTATCAACCCATAACCACTCCCCTGCTAGCCTGATCGATGCCTAACTGCTTCCCAGCCAGCCCAATTGACCCCAATGGCCTTCCCCTGTAGGCCTGGTCCTTCCAACTGCCCTCTCTTGATTTCCTGGTCGTCTCCTCCACCCCAAGTGTCCTTCCCTGAAGGCCAGGTTCCCCCCTGATCTCTTTGGTAACCCAGCCATTGTTTAATAGCATGCTATTTAACCTCCAGATGTTTGATTTTCTTAAAATAAAATTGCCCTTCCCTGCTGGCCTTGTCTCCCACAACTGCCTTCCTCTGCAGACCTGGTCACTCCAAACTGGCCACAACTACCCTCCCAGCAGGCTATCTGTGGTGGCCATCTTGTGACCACATAGGGGTAGCCATGTTTGACCACATGGGGATGGCCAACTTGTATCTTGGAGTGATGGTCAATTTGCATATTACTCTGTTATTAGATAGGATGTACGATCCCTCTATTCACACTTTGCAGAGAGTTTTCATCAAAAAAAGGGGTTGGGTTTTTTCAAAACACATTAATTGATATGATTATGTGATTTTTGTCTCTCAATTTGTTTATGTGATGTATCACGTTTATTGATTTGTGGAAATTGTACCATTCTTGTATCAACAAAAAAAAATCTGACTTGGTCATGGTGTGTGATCTTTCTATTGTAATGCTGGATAAAATTGTCAGACTTTTGTTTAGGATTTTAGCATCTATGCTTATCAGGGATATTGACCTGTAATTCTTTTTCTTTGTAGTGTTTTTATCTGATTTCAGGATCAGGGTAATTCTGTTTTCATAGAAATATCTTGGGAATATATCTTCTTTCTGATTTTTTTTTTGAATTTTCTGAGGAGGGTAAGTTTTAGTTCTTATTTGAATGTTTGGTAAAACTTCCCTGTAAAGCTGTCCAGCCCAGGGCTTTTGTTTGCTGAAGTTTGGGATTACTGCTTCAATTTTCTCACTAGTTATCAGTGTATTCAGGTTTTTTTTTTCCTGATTGAGTTTAGGAAGATTGTATTTTTATAGATATATGTCCATTTCATCTAGGTTGTTCAGTTTTTGGAATAGAGTGGTTCATAGTATTTTTTTTTTTACAATCCTTTGTTTTTCTGTGGGATTGGTTCTTACTTCACTCTTTCATTTCTGATTTTGTTTATTTTGGTCCTCTCTCTTTACTTCTTGATGAGCCTGACTAGAGGTTCATCCTTCTTACTTATTCTTTCAAAGAACCATCTCTTGGTTTTATTAATATTTTGCAATTTTTATTTCTGCTCTAATTTTTATTATTTCCTGTTTTCTTCTTACTGTGGGATTTTATTGTTTCTCTCTTTCCATTCTTTAAGGTATTAGGATAGATCAGTGGTTGGCAAATTACAACTCATGACCCACATGCAACTCGCAAGCCGCAGTTTGTCACTCTGTTGACTAATGAGTTTGCTGACCACTAGGATAGGGGCTTAATCACAAGGAACAACAACAGCCTGTGATTATTGGAATTGAGAGTCTAGATTAGTGGTCAGCAAACTCATTATTCAAAGGGCACCAATCGTGGCTAGTGAGCCACAGCTTGCCAACCATTATGTTAGATAATTTATTACTAGTTTTTGTTTTTGTCTTTGTTTTGTTTTGTTTCATTTTGTGTGTTTGTGTGTCTGAGTGTGTGTGTTTGTGTGTGTGTGTGTGTGTGTGTGTGTGAATGTGTGTGCTTAGGTCAGCTTGTACTGCTATGAACTTTTTTCTCAGACCTTCTTTCACTGTGACAAATTGTTCTGTTTTCATTGTCATTTTTTTTCCAGGATGTTTGCTTGTTTGTTTGTTTGTTTATTTATTTATTTATTTCTTCTTTGATCTCTTTGGTAACCCAGTAATTGTTTAATAGCATGTTTTTTTATCCTCCAGGTGTTTGATTTAAAAAATTGTTTTATTATAGTTGATTTCTAATTTTATGCCATTGTGATCTATGAAGATGCTTGATATAATTTCAATCTTCTGTATTTTAAAGACTTAGCCTGTATCCTAATATGTAGTTTATCTTTGAAAATGTTCCATGAGAAGTTGGAAAGAATGGATATTTTACAATTTTGGAGTGAAATGTTCTGAAGATGTCAATTAATTCCATATGATCCAGTGAGTCATTTAGGATTTCTTTTTCTTTGTTTGTTTGTTTGTTTTTTGTTTAGAATATTTATCCAGTGATGTCAGTGAAGCATTAAAGTCCTATGTGATTTAATTGCTGTTGAATTCTCTCTTGATATGTTTCAGAAAAGGTATTTTTGTTTTGTTTTGTTTTATGTATTTGGGTGCTCTTGCATTGGGTGTATATATGTTTTGTCACATTGATTTGTTTATTACTATGAAGTGGCCCTCCTTATCTCTTGTTATCTCCTTCGCTTTGATGTCTATTTTTTTTAATATAAGTATTGCTATCCCATTCTTTATTTTCTTCTTCTTCTTTTTTTTTCATTTCCATATGCCTGAGAAAATTTCCCCCATTTCTTCATTTTCAGCCTGTGTGAATTCTTTTGTCTAAAGTGGGTCTCCTGTTGACAGCATATATATGAATCTTATATTCTTAGCTATTCCGTCACCCTATATCTTTTGATTAAAGCATTTAATCAATTTATGTTTCAGGTTATTATTGGTAGGTATTTGTTTGTAGCCATTTTTATTCTTTATACCAGTGATCCTTTCTCCTTTTCTAATTTCTTCTTTTTAAAGCAATCCTTTTAGTGTTTCTTGCATTGCTGTCTTGCATATCTGTGAAGCTTCTGATTTCCCCTTCAATTTTGAATGATAGCCTTGCTGGTTAGAGTATTCTTAGATTCAGTCCCTTGCTTTGCATCACTTTGTATACTTCATTCCATTCCCTTCTGGACCAAGGTGTTTTTGTTAAGAAATCATTTGATAATCTAATGGGAGATCTCTTTTAGGTAACTATTTCTCTTTTGCAGCCCTTAATATTTTCTCTTTGTTATCAACATTTGCCATTGTTATTATGATGTGTCTCTTTGTGGGTTCTTTGTGGGTTCATTTGTTTGGGACTCTCTGTGTTTGTGTAACTTTTTTCTTCCCCAAATCATGGAAATTTTCTGTCATTATTTCATTAAAAAGGTTTTTTAATCATTGCTCCTCTTATTGTCTTTCTGACACCTCTGTTTTATGGATATCGCTTCATTTTATGTTGTCCCAAAGCTACCTTAATCTTGTCTACTGCTTTCTAATTTCAATCGCTGTTCAGATTGGGTATTTTTCTACCTTGTTTTCTAACTCACTGATTCTGTCCTCTCTTTCTTCTAGTCTACTGTTCAAACCTTCTGTTATGTTCTTTATTGTAGGTAGCTATATCATTCTTCATTTCCACAATTCTTACATATGTCAGTAATTTTGTAGTCCAGACAGTTTAGGAATTATGTGGCCCTTATTATGAATTCTTTCTCTAACATGTTGCTTTCCTTCATCTCATTTAGTTTATTTTCTGGTGATTATGCCTTTTCTTTCCTTTGTGGGTTGTTTCTTTTTCTCCCCATTTTTGCTGTCTCTTGCTAGCCTGAGCTCCTTTCCTGGGGTCCAAGGGTTTGAAGTCCTTAGAGTTCAATGATCTGGTATTTGCTAGACTGGAGGCTGGGTCTGTCTTGAGCTTCACACCTTTATTATTTCTGCTTTGAATTGTACTCCTTCTCTCATGGTTCTGGTACCTCAGTTGTCTGGTTCAGATTCTCAGGGTCAGTAGGAATGTGAGTAGAGTTCCTCTGGTGTGGGACTCTCTGTGAGGACCCAGAGGCTTCTGGCATGCAATTCATTTTGCAGCCTTGAAACCAAGGTAGGATGGTGTCCCACATCCTTCTGGTAATATACATGAAGCATGGTCCTGTGATCTGTGGCTGGGTATTCCAAGTCACACCAATAGTTCTGAGCTAGACCAGGTATGGGGCTCATGCTTAGTGACAGCAATGTCAGAGTCGGGGAGTGGAGATTGTGCCTGCCTGACAGCTCTATCCATGCCAGGGGATGAAATGCACACTGGTATGAGGCTTTGTCCTAGGATGGGGGACCAGAAAGGTGTGGGGATGCCTGGTTTGCACTCACAATATGAGGACTTGTAACATGGGATCCTGGGATGCTGGGTTTGGGCTCTGGTGAGAAGATGCAGCTCAGGAAGTCTCTCTGGCTGTGGTCACTGTAACTGTATGGGGCCTGTAGAATGATTCTACACTGCTCACTGCTGGGGCATGGTGAGAGTTCCAAGTGGGTTATCACTGCAAGCAGTTCCCTGCACAGATCCAGAGGTGGTGTACAAGGTTGGTCTAGGTGTTGGTGTGGCTCATTCTGACCTCCATTGTTACCCTCTACAAGATGGCATGGGTTTCATGCTAAAACTGCACCAGCCTGGGAGTGCCCTCAGTGGTAGCAAGGAATTCCTGTCTAGGAGAACCAATCTTCCAGTGCCTAAGACTTATGAAATGTCAACTGCTCTTCACACCACACATATCCATACATACCCTTCTTGCTCCTTTACTCACTCATACTCGCTCTTTTCCTGCTATCCTATCAGCCACCATGTTTGAATCCAAGAAATTTTCTTTTTTGCTTAAAGAAAATTTGGAATACATTTACATCAGTGTTAAGGTCTTTAACTCCCTTATATTTCAATTAAGCAGCTGTTTCTTGCTTGATATTCACAAATCACTGCTTGATGTTATTTTCTCAGAAAAAATTAGTAACAGAACATCAGCCTTAGTAACTAAAAACTTTGGGTGTGTTACCTCTTCATGATCTCAAAGTCTTGAATCATTTTATTGTTAGACTCTACTGTCTTTGTTTCAGGTAAGTACTTCAAGATTGCAATATAAAGTGGTTGACTTCTCATCAACTGTCTAGCATTTAAGGAGCTTAGAAGTAACCTGCCTGTCCTAACAAGTAAAAATATGTATAAACTAAAAAATCAACAACTCTTCTAAGAACCATCAGAGAAGTACTGTCATAGGACAAATCACTACTCTAAAAATAGGAGCATAAGACAGTTATACAGAGAAGCACAATTTACCAGAACAGAAATCCATCAGCAAAAACCATATAGAGCTGAAACCGGTTTGGCTCAGTGGATAGAGCGTCAGCCTGTGGACTGAGAGGTCCCAGGTTTGATTCCCGTCAAGGGCATGTGCATTGGTTGGGGGTACATCCCCAGTAGGGGGCGTGCAGGAGGGGTCTGATTGATGTCTCTCATCGATGTTTCTCACTTTCTATCCCTCTCCCTACCTCTCTGTGAAAAATCAATGAAATATATTAAAAAAAAAACCAATCATATAGAATCTAGTGCCTATATAGGAAAACCAAAATTATAATTGACAAATCACTGAAGGCTCAGAATGAACAAGCATAAAAGTTAAAATCTCTAGGAGGACCCCAGAAATACTGAGATTATCCTGCTTTTGTGAGTTTAAGCTCCAGATCTTCAGATTTATTGTAAAACAAAATCCTCTTGTTATCTAGAGGTGAGAGTAAAAAACAAGAAAACATTTGAAATATATAAGAATGTTCTGTTCTTAACAAGACCTACCCTCAAGAGGAAGCATTTTATCATAGACTAATAGCTTGCTGGAATTTTATAAAAGTGTCATCTACCAAGTGGGGAGGGGGGATGGAAGAACACCCAACTTTAGCCAGCTCTAAAATTCCACTTAAGGGAAAAGAAATGTCAAAATCCAGTTTGTAATAGTGTTTCTTTTTTATGTGGGGGAAGCATGGAATTGATAAGTATGATGAAGTTTTGTTACAGAGACATAAGTTCATCAAAAGAATAAGGCCTAAGCATGTGCCTACAGAATGTTTCCCTTTTCAACAAACCATACTATCATATTACTAAAGGCCTATTTATTGCATTTTTTTATCCAGTACATTATGTTAAGTTTTCAACAAAAGTTACAATGAATAGTAAAAAGGAAACAAATAAACAAAAACAAAAAACTAATACCCACAAATAAAACAATTTGATGAAAGAAAACAAGCATCAGAAACAGGGTCAAATATGTCAGGAATTTTGGAATTATCAGATCAGATATTTATTTTTTTAAAAAAAATCTATGATTAGTATTCTGGGGAATTTAATGAAAAAGTAGACAACATGCAAAAACAGATAATGTAAATAAATAAAAATTCTAAGAAAGAACAAAACATAAATTATAGAAATTAACACTGAAATACAAATGAAGAATGCCTTTGGTGGGCTCAGCAGTAGACTGTAGTGATCTAAGAAAAGGATATCTGAGCTTGACATAATGATAAGCAAAAAGTAAAATAATTGAAAAAAATAAGAACACTAGGCCCTTGCTGGGTGGCTCAGTTAGCTAAAGTATTGTTCTGATGTGCCAAAATTTGTGGGTTTGATTCATGGTCAGGACATATGTAAAATCAACCAATAAAATGCATAAATATGTAGAACAACAAATCTATGTTCTCCCTTTCTCTCTCTCTTTCTCTCTCTATGTATCTCTTTCCCTCCCCATTTCTTTCCAAAATCAATAAATAAAATGTTTAGGAGAGAGCCAAGATGGCGGCATAGGTAAACACCTACACACTGCTGCCTTGCACAACAATTTCAAAACTACAACTAAAAGACAGAACAGACATCATCCAGAACCACAGGAAAGCTGGCCGAGTATAAGTTCTACAACTAGAAGGAAAGAGAGGGGCTCACAGACACCCAGAGGAGCTGCAAAAAGGTGAGGTATGGAGACGCATGCGCTGAGAGAGCGGGTGACCGAGTACCTGGCTGGCTTTCTCTGGCAGGAGGGAAACGGAGACTCCCAACGGCATTGAACCCCTTATCCTACGACACTAAACCCCAGATTCAGCCGAAACTCATACGGGGGAAGTTTGGACTATGAAAAGGGAGAGGTGCATGGAAATTTAGGGGAGTTGCAGAAGATAGAAGGGCTGTCCCACACGCACAAGGCGCTGCTTGGAGGACGGATTGCTGATTGTGCCCCTGGCTTTCGCAAGTGGGCGGGAGACAGACCCTCCCAACTGTGCCACTTCTGAGTCCACTGGGCCCCTGTTTCGGGCGAAACCCTGGAGATCTAGACTCCTGTGGTCCTGGCAGGCAGGGGAGCTGGAATGGCAGCGGTCTAGAGGCACTGCGGGCGCACATGCACAAGGAACGCTCCAGCCATTACCCAGTCACGTGAGACTTAGGGGCCATGGAGGGCGGGGCCTACTGGAAGGCAAGGCGGTCCCTTAAGCCCTGACACTCCACCCATCCCAAGCTCAACAGAGGCTTCTGCAGTTTTGCAAGTACAGAAGTTTCCCTGACATAGTGAAAATGCCAAGACAAGGGAAGGGATCATGATCAAAAGAAATGGAGGACAAAAAACGACTGGATATAGAGTTCAGAACCATGTTTATAAGATTTTTCAAGAATATGCTAGAAAAGATGGATGAGTTTATCAAGTCCCAAAAGAGATGCTAGAGATGATGCATAAATTTAGCGAATCCCAAGTGGAGATGAAAAAGGACCAACTAGAGACATTGACTGAAATAAAAAATATTGTACAGAGTCCTAACAGCAGACTGGAGAAAGGCAAGAATCAAGTCAAAATTTGAAATATAAAGAAGCAGAAAACACTCAAATGGAAACGCAAGAAGAGAAAAGAATCCAAAAATGTGAATATAATGTAAGGAGACTCTGGGACAGCTTCAAGCGTACCAACATCAGAATTGTGGGGGTGCCGGAGGAAAAGAGAGAGCAAGATACTGAAAGCCTATTTAAAGAAATAATGACTGAAAACTTCCCACATCTGGTAAAAGAAATAGACTTACAAGTCCAGGAAGCACACAGAACCCCATATAAAAGGCATCCAAAGAGGACCACACCAAGACACATCATAATTAAAATACCAAGAA
>PVJN01001428.1:120811-142321 GCA_004026805.1 Lasiurus borealis
GAGAAAAACAGTTTATTACCTACAAGGGAGCACCCATACGACTGTCAGCTGATTTCTCAACAGAAACGATGCAGGCCAGATGGGAGTGGCAAGAAATATTCAACGTGATGAATAGCAAGAACCTACAACCAAGAATAATCTATCCAGCAAAGCTAACATTCAGAATTGAAGGGCAGATAAAGAGCTTCACAGATAAGAAGTAGCTAAAGGAGTTCATCAACTCGAAACCAAATATTTCATATAGTATTATATGAAATGCTAAAAGGTACTCTTTTAGAAGAGGAAGAAGAAAGAGTTAAAAGCCAAAAAATTATGAACAAATACATATCTATCAACAAGTGAATCTAAAAATTAAGTGAATTAAAAATTTCATCAACAGAATAAACTGGTGAATATAATAGAATCTAGAGCACAGAAAGGGAGTGGGCTGATAATTCTCAGGGGGAAAGGGGTGAGGGGTGTACAGGGAGAGACTGGACAAAAATCATACACCTATGGATGAGATCAATGGGAGGGAGCTAAGGGCAGAGGGAGGGGTGGGAGCTGGGTGGAGGGGTGCTACGGAGGGGAAAAAAGAGAAACAAATGTAATAATCTGAATAATAAAGATTTAATTTAAAAAATCCCTTTTACTTAAAAAAAATAATAAATAAATAAATAAATAAAATGTTTAAAAGACATTTAAAAAGGACAAAATATTCAAGAACTGTGAGACAATTATAAAAGTTGTAAAAGGTGTAATGAACACATAATGTAATGCCAGTAAAAAAGAAAGAGAATTACAGAGACAATGGTAGAAGAAATATTGACTGAAATTTCCCAAAAAGTAATGTCAGGCACCAACCAGGAAGCAGAGAATACCAAGCAGGATGATGCCAAAAACAAACAAACAGACAAAACAAAAACAATTGCATGTAAAAAAACCCTCAAACTTAGAGCTCAGAAAATCAAAGATAAATATAAATTCTGAAATAATCTAGAGGACAAAACACCTTTACTGTACAGAAGCAAGGATAAACATTATGTCTGATTTCTCAAAAACCATGCAAGAAAAAATAAAATGGAATGATGTACTTAAAGTGTTTAGAGAAAAAAAAAAACACACCAACCACGAATTCTGAACCCTTCAAAAATTATCTCTCAAATAGAGAAGGGAATAATATTTTCTCAGGCGAACAGAAATTGAGGAAATTTGTTTCCAGTGGGCTAGACTTGCAAGAAATGATAAAATAAGTTCTTTAGAGGCATACATGTTTAGTGAGACAGAGGCAGAGTAAGCTTGACGTAAATTCCAGTGGAACAAAGAGACAAAAAAAAATTCTAGAAGAACAGTTGCCTGATTTTTTTATGGAAGGGGACTCCTCTTCCAAACAATAACATCCATATATTCATACATCCAATCTTCTTCTCCATATTCAGTCATCAATAGCTGTTAACACAAATAGGTGTTACCTCCTAATTCAAGACAGTTTTTAAACAGTGGTCTTATGCTTCTTTTTGTTTGCTTGTTTCTTATTTTGTTTGTTGTGTTTGGTTTTGTTACGTTAGCACCTGCACAACAGTTCACATGATGTGGTCAGCTAGCCCGAGAGGAAATCCTACCCATGAGTAAGACAACAATCACAACCCAATTACAAGAGACATTTCTAAACCATCCAGAGAACGCTGATATACTGTATAAGACCACCCCACAAATACTAGGAGCATAGCCATATGATTAAATAAATGGAAACAAAAACAAAGGACATAAAAAAGGAAAGATAAATAAACAACCCAAACTGAAATAAAAGGAGGAAAATCCAGAAAAAGCTAAATGAACTGGAGGCAACAATTTATCAAATAGAAATAGAAACCATGAACAAGAAACAGTTACAAAAAATAATAGTATATCTGACATCAATAATACACTGGGATGGACCAAAAGTAGATTGAATGAAGAAGATTGAATCAGTGATTTAAAAGAGAAGGTAGGGGAAAAAAAACACCTAATTAGAACAACAAAAAGGGAAAAAAAAGAATTAAAAAGCAGGAGGATAATTTAAGGGATCTTAATGACAACATGAAACATAACTACAACTGCATTATCAGGTAAAAGAAGAACAAAGTGAGCCAGGAATCTGTTTAAAGAAATTATGACAGAAAAGTTCCCTAACCTCATGAAGGAAAAAAAAAATCACACAAGTTCAGGAAGCATAGAGAATTCCAATCCAGATGAACCCAAAGAGACCCACTCCAAGATACATCACAATTAAAATGATAAATGTTAAAAATAAAGAGTGAATCTAAAAAAGGCAGCAAGAATGTGATAGAAAGTTACCTACCATGGCATACCCATTAGTATGTCTGAACAGAAACACTGCAGGCTGGAAGGTATTAAAATGAACTATGCAAAGTAATGAAAATCTAGGACCTAAAACCAAGACTACTCCAGCAAGATGATCATTTAAAATTTAGGTGGAAATAAAGAGCTTCCCAGACAAGGAAAATTAAAGGAGTGCATTATCACCAAATCAGTATTGAAATAATTGTTAAAGGGAATACTTGGAGAAGAAGAAGAAATTGAGACATAGGTAAAAAGAAAAAAACAATAACAATAAATCAATACTAACCATAAATGTAAATGAACTAAATACTCCAATCAAAAGACATAGTGTAGATGAATGGATAAGAAAACATGACTGATATAAATGTTGACAAGAGATGCCCTTCAGAGCAAAAATTCACACAAACTGAAAGTGCAGGGATGGAAAAAAAATTCCATGCAAATGGAAATAAAATATACAACTGAGGTACTTATCTCAGACAAAAGAGACTTCAAAACAAAGACCAAAAAGAGTTGTTATTAAAAAACAAATAAATAAAAACAAAAACTCTAAAAAGAAACAAATAATGACACTACATAACACTAAAGGGATTTATCCAACAAAATATACAAGCCTTGTAAACATATATGCACCCAACATAGGAACACAAAAATATATATTTAAAAAAAACACTCTTGGAAGACATTAAAGGATAGTTTGATAACAACAGTCAGAGTATAGGGTTTTAACATCCCACTAACATCATTGATAGATTTTTCCAGACCCCTCCTCCCCCCAAAAAAAATAGAAATAGCAATCTTATAGGACATGCTATATTGGATGAATTTAATTGATATTACAGAACATTTCATCCAAAAGTCACATGCATTCTCAAGTGTATTTGGATCACTATCAAAAATAGACTACATGTAAGGACACAGAATAAGTTAATGTATTCAAGAAGACTGAAATCATATCAAGCAACTTCTTAGATCACTATGGCATGAAACTAGAAAACAACTGCAATAAAAAATAAAAATAAATAAACATTTGGACTCATGGAGACTAAAAGGCTTGTTTTTAAGCAATGAGTAAGTTATCTCTGAGATCATTGCAGAAATAAAAAGAAAACAAACGTCCTGGAAACAAGTAAAAAAGGAACACACAACAAACCCAAATCTATGGGATATAGCAAAAGCATTCCTGAGGGGGAAATTTATAACATTAAGGTTTTAACTCAAGAAACTAAAAAAACTCAATTAAAAAATCTAACCCTACAAATAAAAGAATTAGAAAGAAAAACATAAGAAAAGCCCAATATAAATATGAGGAAGGAGTTAATAAAGATCAGAGAATAAATAAATGACAGAGATTTTTTAAAAAATCAATGAAACTAAGAGTTGGTTCTTTGAAAAAGATTAACAAAAATGATTTAACTTTAGCCACACTTATCCAAAAACAAGATAGAGGAGCCAAATGAATAAAACATAAATGAAAGAGGTGAAGTAAAAACTGATATCACAGAAAAACAAAAGGTTATAAGGGAACAATTTGAACAAATTTATGCCAACAAACTGGACAAACAGGATGAAATGGACATACTTAAAATATACAATCTGCCAAAACTCAATCATGGAGAATCAGAAAATCTGAATAGACTGATAACAACTAATGAAACTGAAGTAGAATTTAAAAACCTCCCAGCAAACAAAAGTCATGGTCCACATAGCTTCATAGCTGAGTTTTAACAAAAATTCAAAGAAGAATTAACAACTATAATCCTCAAACTATTCCAACAAATTCGAGAAGAAAGAAAACTTTCAAACTCAATCCTCAACAAAATATTAGCAAATGAAATCCAGCAATCCATTGTAAATATCATACACCATGACCAAGTGGGATTTATTACAGGAATGAAAGGATTGTTCAATATTTGCTTATCCATAAACATGATACACCACATAAACAGAATGAAGGATAAAAACCATATGGTCATATTAACAGATGCATAAAAAGCATTTTTAAAAATCCAGCATGCATTTAAGATTAAAAAAAAAACTCAGCAAAGTGGGAATAGAGGGGTCATAACTCAATATAATAAAGGCAATGTCTGGCACACTTACAGGCAAGATCACACTCAATGGGGAAAAACTGAATTTATTTTCCTTAGGATAAGAAACAAGATTTTCACCCCTCTTACTCAACATAGTACAGTGGTACCTCGAGATATGAGTGCCCTAACATACTTGCTTTTTGAGATACGAGCCCACGAGCAAGCGATTTTATGCTTTGAAATACTAGCAACATTTGAGATATGAGTGATCACATGGATTGGCCGGCTGCACAGGACTCATCAGTTTACCACGTCTCATAGTTTTCCACGCCTCAGTAAGTGTGTTTATTTTCCTCGTTGTTGAAGCATCTTTGTGCATTTACATACTTTGTCACATTTATTTTTATAACCAGAGGTCCGAAGAAAGCGAGTGGAAAGGTCAGTGCTCAGAAGAGGATGATGTCTATTGAATTAAAGTGTGAAATCATAGAAAAATATGAGCAAGGTGTGCAAGTGGCTGACTTGGCAAGGCAATACAGGTGTAGTACTTCAACGATATGTACTGTGCTTAAACAGAAGGAGTCAATAAAGGGTATAACGCCAGCTAAGGGCATTACAATAATTTATAAGCTCTGTAGCTCTCTCCATGAAAAGATGGAGAATCTACTGATGGTGTGGGTGACGCAGAAGCAGCTTAAAGGAGATACATTAACACAGGGCATCATAGGCAAGAAGGCACGAGCGATTTACAGTGATTTGCTGGAGCAGACCCTGCGCACTTTAACGGATGAAGCACCGAAAGACTCATTTAAAGCCAATAGAGGCTGGTTTGATAACTTCAGGAAAAGGTCCGGCATTCACTCCATCATCAGGCATGGTGAGGCAGCAAGTTCGGATGTGAAGGCAGCTGAGGATTACCTCAAAACTTTTTCTGAACTGATAGAAGCCAAAGGATACATCCCCCAGAAAGTCTTCAACTGTGACAAGACAGGGCTTTTCTGGAAGAAGATGCCGAATAGGACTTAGATAAATGCAGAGGAGAAGGCAATGCCAGGCCACAAACCCATGAAGGATAGGCTAACTCTCCCACTGTGCACCAATGCGAGTGGCGACTGCAAGATCAAGCCTCTGCTCCTATACCATTCAGAAAACCCCAGAGTCTTTAAGTCACATAAGATTTTAAAAGATAAACTGCAAGTTATGTGGAGGGCAAACCCGAAGGCATGGGTCACCAGGCAGTTGTTTGTGGAGTGGGTAAACCTGGTTTTCAGCCCTTCTGTTAAAAAATATCTACAGGAAAACAACCTAATCATGCAAGCTCTCCTCGTCTTCAACAATGCTCCCGCTCACCAAGCAAACCTCGAAGATGAACTCCTCGAAGAGTTCAAGTTTATAAAGGTTGTCTACCTACCTCCCAACACCATTCCTATCCTGCAGCCCATGGATCAGGAGGTGATTTCTAATTTTAAAAATCTGTACATCAATCTCCTGTTCCAGCGCTGCTTTGAGGTGAAGGAGAACACAAACCTCACCCTTCGAGATTTCTGGAAGAACCACTTTAACGTCGTGATATGCCTCAGAATTATTGATCAGGCCTGGCTGGGTGTCACAACGAGGACTTTGACTTCTGCATGGAAGAAGCTGTGTCCTGAGGCCATAGCCAAAAGGACCTTCGAAGGATTCGAACCAGAGGTGCCAGTGGAGGAGGAGATAGTGTCTCCGGGAAAATCCATGGGCCTGGAGGTGGGTGAAAGAGACGTGAATGAGCTCGTCGAGGAGCACTCTCTGGAACTCACCACGGAGGAGTTACAAGATTTGCAGTCTCAGCAACATGCGGAGGTTCTCCAAGAAATTGGTTTCGAGGAGGAGCCAGAGGTGGAGGAGATCTCTACAAGTGAGAAAAAGTAGATCTTAGGAATGTGAGAGAGGGTGTCACACTTCGTGGAAAAGAAACACCCTGAAAAAGTTGCTACTGTTCGTGCATTGGAGCTATTCAATGAAACTTGCCTCACCCATTTCAGAAACATTCTGAAAGGGAGGAAGAGGCAAACCTCGTTGGACAAGTTTTTTGTTTGTTTTTTGAAATTGGCCAAAAATGCAAAGACCAGTAGCAATTAAGTTCAGTGAAGATTAGTAAAGTTACATGCAGTTTAAGGATCAAGTGTAGCATTAAGAGTGTAACGAGTAGGTAAATACACTTTATAAAACCAGTTTATTCCTTTACATTCTCTTTTATTATGTTTTTATACAATATTTGTCATTTATAAATACATTTTTCTTATTCCAAAACATGTAACAAGAACAACTGGGGTGGCATTCTGGGGGCTGGAACGGGTTAATGGCATTTCAATTGATTTCAATGGGAAATTTGCTTTGCGATACGAGCAACTTGATATAGGAGCAAGGTTTCGGAAGGAATTAAACTCGTTATCTCGAGGTACCACTGTACTGGAAGTCTAGCCATGATGATCAGACAAGAAGAAAAAATAAAAGGCAACCATATTTGAAAGGAGAAAGTAAAACTGTCATTATTTGCAGAACATAATATTGTACATAGAAAACCCTGAAAACTCCCCAAAATCCTGTTAGATTTAATAAATATTTTTTAGCAAAGTAGCTGGACACAGAATAAACATCTGGAAATCATTGGCATTTTTATTCACCAATAATGAACTTACAGAAAAACTACAAATGCAATCCAATTTACCATTGCAAAAATAAAAATTAGATTCCTGGAATTAAAGTTAACCTAGGTGGTAAAATAACTATACTCAGAAAATATAGGATATTGAAAAAAATATAGAAGATAAAAACAAGTGGAAGCTTATACCCTGTTCATGGATAGACAGAATGAACATAAGTAAAATGTTCATACTATTCTCAAGCCATTTTAATCAAAACAGTCTGGTACTGGTACAAGAATATATAGATAGACCAATGAAACACAACAACAATCCAGAAATTGACCCATGAAAATATGGTTCATTAATATTTGACAAAAGAAATAAGAGCATACAATAAAGATAGTTTATTCACTAAATGGTGCTGGGAAAATGGGACAGGTATATGAAAAAAAAATCAAACTAGACCACTAAATTACAACATATACAAGAATAAACCCAAATTGAATAAAATAACAAACAAACAAATAAAAGACTCAAAACTACACAAATCATAGGAGAAAATATAGGCTGTAAAATCTTAGGCATCTCACACAGGAGTTTGTACACCAATACATTATATAGGGCAAGAAAACAAAGAAAAAAATTACTCAAATGTGACTACATAAAACTAAAAAGCTTCTGCACAGCAAAAGAAAAAGAAACATATGGGAGAACACATCAGATAAGATGTCACATCAGATAAGAGGTTAATTTCCAAAATATAAATAGAGTATATACAACTCAACACTTGTAAAAAAGATAATTAAAAATGGGTAGAGGACCACCAGAATAGACACTTCCCTACAAAGAACATACAGAAAGCCAAGAAACTTTTGAAAAGATACTCAACATCACTAATCATCAAAGAGATGAAAATTAAAATTACAATGA
Source organism: Lasiurus borealis (assembly GCA_004026805.1). NCBI lineage: Eukaryota > Metazoa > Chordata > Mammalia > Chiroptera > Vespertilionidae > Lasiurus > Lasiurus borealis. The sequence goes on from PVJN01001428.1 coordinate 128,721, forward strand.
TGGATCACCTCATAACTGCCAAAATGGCTATCATCAATAAATCAACAAACAAGTGCTGGTAAGGATGTGGAAAAAATAGGAACCCTAGTACCCTGCTGATGAGAATGCAGATTGGCATAGCCACTGTAGAAAATAGTATGGAGGTTCCTCCAAAAATTACAAATGGAACTGCCATTTGACTCAGCTATCCCACTTCTGGGACTATATCCCAAGAATCCCAAAACAACAGTCAGAAAGAATATAATCAATAAAGAAAACAAACAAACAAAAAAAGAATATATGCACTCCTGTGTTTATAGCATCAGTAGAGAACTAGTGCACAGAAGTAAATTCATGCATTGGGTGGGGGTGGGTGCGGTTTCCCTCAGCCCAACCTGCACCTTCTACAGTCTGGGATCCATCTCACAATCTGGGACTGCTGGCTCCCAACTGCTCACTTACCTGCCTGCCTGATTGCCCCTAACCACTTCTGCCTGCCAACCTGATTGCCCCCTAAGCATTCCCTTGTTAGCCTGATCAACACCTAACTGCTCTCCTGCCAGCCCAGTTTCCCCCACCTGCACTCCCCTGCCAGCCTGGTCACCCCTATCTGCCCTCCCCTGCTGGTCTGGTCGCCCCCAATCACTCCCCCTGCCAGCCAACTCACACCCAACTGCTCTACCTCTACCTTGGCCCTGCCACTAAGGCTTTGTTCAGAAGGACATCCAGAAGGTCTCCTGGTAGGTCTTCCTATCTAATTAGCATATTACCTTTTTATTAATATAGATAGCTAAGATCTGGAGTCAGTCCAAGTGTCCATCAGTAGATGGGTGGATGAGAAAGCTGTGGTACAATTGCACAATGGAATACCATGTGTCTCTAAAAAAAGAAGGGTTTCTTACCCTTTGTGACAGCATAGATGGACCTGAAGAGTATTATGATAAAGAAAATAAGACAAATATCACGTGATTTCACTTATTTGTAAAATCCAAAGAACAAAATAAATTGATTAAGAAAATAGGTCCATAGGTATGAATGCAACAGAATAAGAAATCTCAGAGTGGTGTGGGAGAGAGGGTGAGACATTAAACAAAGACAATAGTATGGGAAGGTCTGGGATGGACTGTTAGGTGGAGGGTCACAGATGGAGAAAATAGGAAATACCTGTCATACTGTCAATGATTAAAAAAACAAAATATAGCATATTGATTATAGTTAACAATACTCTATTGTATAATTGAAAGTAAGAGTTTAGATCTTAAAATTACACATCACAAGAAAAAAATTGTAACTATATGATGTGATGTAATTATTGTAAATAATTTATTGTAATAATCATTATGCTGTACACCTTAGCTAAAATAATCAGTATAAGAAGAAATCTACACAAAATTGTGCATATGTGTTTATTGTAGCCTTATTCATAATTGCCAAAACTTGGGAACTAACCAAGATGTCCTTCAATAACATAATCTATACTAATAATTGCCTAAGTTGTCATCATGCCCTCATGTTGTCACAAGATGGTCACCACAAGATGGCTATGCATAGTGGAGGCAGGGCCCAGCAGTTGCTCCAGGTGATGAGGCCTGGGGGCTTTATGGCTCCACAGAGCATGGAGGAGGCCCATCCTGTTATCTCTGCCACCTCGCGTGGAGGAGGTGGGTTGTGGCAATTGGGGGCGATCAGGCTGGCATGGGAGGGCAGTTGGGAGCAATCAGGCATGGGCAGGAGAACAGTTAGGCATTCATCAGGCTGGCAGGGTAGTGGTTAGGGGTGAGGAGGCAGGCAGGAAGGTGAGTGATTAGGAGCCAGCATTCCTGGATTGTGAGAGGGACATCTGACTGCTGGTTTAGGCTTGATCCCTATGGGCAGTCAGACATCCTCTGATCATTCCCAGGTTGGAGGAGTCCCAGATTGGGCTGAGGGACACACCCCTGTGCATGAATTTTGTGCAGTAGGTCTCTAGTGAGTATATAAAATGTGACACATCCACCTAATGAACTATTATTTTTCACTAAAAAGAAATTATTTTTTAGACCATTAAAAGACAAAGGAACCTTAATGCATAATATTAAGTAAAGTAAATCAAAATGCAGAAGTTACATATTGTATGATCTCAGTTATATAATTTTTTGGAAATCACAATATTATGGGGTTAGTAAAAGGGCCAGTGATTGCCAGGAGTTAAAGAGAGGGGAATATGAATGGGCAGAACACAGTGGATTTTTAGGGCAGTTAAACTATTCTGCATGATAGTATAGTGGTGATACATGTCATTATACATTTTTCAAAACCTGTACAATATAAAATACCAAGAGTGAACCCTAATGCAAATTATGGACTTTGAGTGATAATGACCTGTCAATGAATTTTCATTGATTGTAGCAGATATATCATTGTGGTGTAAATGCTGACTGTGGGGACGATGTGCTTGAGGGAAACTATATGGAAGCTGTACTTTCCTCTAAGTTTTGCTATGAACCCAAAACTGCTCTAAAAATTAAAGCATTATATTAATTTAAATATCAGTGATTTAAAACATTATCATCAGGCTCTTTAGAAATATTCCCACTCAGGGTGCTATAGACAGTCTCATTTCAGTGCCTTAAGTTTTAAATAAAAAAGAAATAAAACCAGATTGAATCTGTCACTGCTTCTTCTTGATCACCTGATACTTGATTCAATCATGTTGCCATAAGCATCAATGTTGTTCCTGTCTTACTCCATTAAAATGGAAAGCTAATGTGTGACATGAAGAAAGTGAAAAATAAAAGTAGGTAACCTTTTTCATTCATTCATTATTCACAGCTTCTGGTTTCAACTGAACCAACCAGACTCAACACTTACCCTTTGGCATAACTGACCATGTATCTGCAGTTTCTAAAATATGGTTTATTTTTCTGCTGAAGGCTTCATTTTCTTCAGTGACATAAATTCTTGTCAACAAAGTTACTCTCAGCCTCTTAATTCACTGTTTGTAGAATCCAGTCTCTTTTTGGAAACGCTTATATCTTCAGGGAGACCTAAGATAGCTGGCATTTTGTTTTATTTTTCTGTGGCATCAAGTTGATTTTGGCTCATCAATCCTTTGTCTTTATAATCATACTACAGGCCTGGTGCATGAATTCATGCATGGGTAGAATACGGCTGGCCTCCCCTGATGAGGGCTGATTGGGGTGGACCGGCTGGGCGGAAGGGCCACAGGCAGTTGGACAGTGGGATCCATCCCCAATTTAAGTGGGGGAGGGGGCTGATCAGGAGTAGGGCTGACTGGGGAGAGGGGCTGCAGGTAGTTAGGGGATCCAGTGGAGGCCCTGATCAGGCCCATTGCTCACTGCAGTGTGTTTCATAGTGACCAGTCATTCTGGTCATTCCAGTAATTCCATCATTCTGTCATTCTTGTCACTGGCTTTTATAAATATGGATGTAACCTTTTATTTAATCCCAGTTATTCATCAAATACTTGCAAAGTCTCCCATATATTTTCATTCTCACTCTGGTAATTGAGTTCCTTGTCCTCTAATGCTTTACCAATTTGACTTTGTCAGCCACCTAGTGGAATGCTTCTGCTTCAACAATGTATATGAAATTCCTTATTTTAACTGCAGTGATGTATCTAATCAGAACTTTATAAATGTTTAGTAAACAGAACTCAATTCATTACCAAGGTATTAGTAAAACTACAGCATTATTGTCAGAGTACTTCTTTTTTTAGGATGAGGGGAGAAATGCTTTCCAGAAAAGCACCACTACTTTGCTTTATTTAAATATATATATATATATATATATATATATATATATATATATATATATGTATGTTTAGGAGTAGTAGAAGAGGATAACTAGGTCTTCAATTAAAGCTGGAATAAAACAAATGAACATCACTGAAACCTATAATTATAGGAAGTCCTGAAGAACATGTATACTGACTATAAACCAGAGTGTCACTTTAGAACACTGCTCCCTTAGATAACATAGTGTTTTCACCCACAAAGCACTCTTCTGTGAGATTGGTTCTTGTACTCTGTGAGTGGCTTTAGTAAGATTAATGGTTTTGCGTCAGTAGTTACAGTAACTAGAGAAGAAGTATTGTCTCCTTAACTTTGTGGTTCTGTCTGCCCACAAAAAAAATAGCTAAGAAAAATCAAAGTTGAATAAAAATGCCTCTAATTCTTCAACTGTTGTTAAGACACCCTGAGAAGAACCCTTTTATGAGTTATTTTAGCTTTGCTTTACTGGCCCTTCTGTTCCACAGACTTCCTATAAGAGTTCTTGTGGCTTCAATTAACTTGAATTGAGTAGCAAAATACCTTGTTCTTTCTCAATAATGCTTAATAAAAATAACTTCAAAGGAAATAATTGAAGAAAAAACAGACAGGCAATATATTGAATATGTGCATACACTAAAAACTCAGCTAAAACCAAAGGGAAACATTTAAGACAAATTGATACATCATCTTGAACTAAAGAAAACTGTCTTGTATTTATTCCTTAGAAGTCATCTATTGATACTAGAAAATCTAGAAAAGTTGTGAAAATTAATTTCCTTCTCCAGTAACCTCCAGGAAATAATTTTTAAATAATTGTGCTAATATATAAAAACTCTGGGTCTGTTACATCTGCAACAACCAGAAAGCTTGACCAACCAGAAGTCAGTCCTACAGTCAGCCCTGAGTTGCTGTGGCCACTCAGCACTGACTGTTAAGGCTGAGGGCATGGTGACCAGCACTGACTGCTGAGGGAGCTGCTAATTAGAGAGAGACCTGAAGAAGCAGGGTCTGATCTGTAGCCTCTGTGGCAGCTATTGATCATCACTTGTCTCTTTCTTTCCTAGTCTGGTCAGCAGCCTCACCTCCATTTTCTCTCCAGTCCTCTACCCCAGCCGCTGGTCAGCTCTGCCTTTCTATCAGGCCCCATTGATAGGCCCAGAGATGCTGACTGGCATAGAAACAGACCAATGAGAACCAAGTCTGGGTCAACTGTGAGGAGCCAATGGCTGCCTAGAAGTGGAACTTTTGATGCTGACTGGCATAGAAATCAACCAATCAGAATCAAATTGGCCAGCAGAGGGGGACAATTGAGGGTGATCAGGTCAGCAGGGGAGAGCAGATAGGGGCAAGATAATGCTGGCAGGAGAGTGTCATTGGGGGCAACCAAGCCAGCAGGAGAGGGCAGTTGGGAGAGACCAGGCTTTTAGGGGAGAGCAGTTGGGGGTGACCAGGCTGGCGGAAGAGGGCAGATTGGAGGTGAAATCAAGCCGGCAGGGTAGCAGTTAGGGGATGATCAGGTTGGCAAACAGAAGCAATTAGGAAAAATCAGGCAGGCAGGCAAGTGGTTAGGAGCTAGCAGTCCTGGATTGTGAGAGGGATGTCCGACAGCTGGTTTAGGCTCGATCCCTGTGCAATCAGGCCAAAATCAGCAGTCAGACATACCCTGAGGGATCCCAGATTGAAGAGGGTGCTGGCTGGGCTGAGGGACATGCCCCCAGCATATAAATTTCATGCACCAGGCCTCTAGTATGCACGATAAGCATGACATTCCATTAAATGGTCTTGCAAACACAAACACAAAACAGAGTTTGGTTTAGAGGTTTATTATTTATTTTTACAAGCTAGCAAGGATGTCATCAGATCATATTGTATAGGAATTTTCCTACACAATTTCAGAATTATGATGGCTTAAAGGAGTTACCCTAGATTGGATGATAACAGTGGTGGTTAGTTTTAATAAGCAATACAAGGTAAACATACACTGAGTATTCTTAATACATAGTAATAAAAATTGTAGTAGAAAACTAAGTGATCTCACCATTTAAATAGTTATCTATCCCTTTAAATTTAACAGTTGCCTTATAAACAAAGCTTCTACTTTTAATGGCACTTAAAACTAAATGTGTAGATAGCTATACACTTTTGGAGTTTTGGCACTGACTGCCTATATTAATATAAGAATTGACAAGAAATGTAAACTATAAAGCACCTGAAAATTTTCAAACTCTATAAAAGAGAAAAATAGAATTGTGATTATGAAGATTATTGGTATTTTGCTTCTTACAAATTTTATGAAAACTATCATCCAAGAAATTAGTAAGCCAAAAACAAAGATAAAACCAGCATTTTTAATACTACCATGGGTTGACAAATGCAGGACGTGTTCTCCAATAGTACAAACCTTATATTAAAAATAACTAAGAAAAAATATGTGTAGCTTTGACAAGCAATGGTTAGATTTAACATGCTCCTTCCATTTTTCATTATTTTGTCTTTTAAAAAGAAGGTTTTATTTTATTATATGATGGGATAGCATATAATCAAAAACATTACATAAAATATGACTTGGAGTCATATGAAGGGTTTGATTTGAAGTCAGTGTAAATTACATGACTACATTTTGACATAACTCAGTTTGATACATTTTTAAAATAAGTTTAATAGGTTTTTAATTAAATTGATATGTTTTGCATTTTGAGAATATCTATACTAATAAAAGGGTAATACGTAAATTAGTCAGGATGCCTCACAGTAACAACCAAACAGCAGGCTGCATGGGGTGACCAGGTTGGCAGGGGGGTTAGTGAGGGATGATCAGACTACTAAACAGCTGGCTACGTGGGATTACCAGGCCAGCAGGGGAACAGTTGAGGGTGACCAGGCCAGCAGAGGGGAGGCAGTTATGGACAATCAGGCAGGCAGGCAGGTAAGCAGTTAGGAGCCAGCACTTGTGGATTGGAGAGGTTGCAAGCTGGGCTGAGAGGACCCCCTGCCTCCTGTACACGAATTTTATGGAACAGGCTTCTAATATATAGATTTCTCTTCCTTTTTTTTCAGTAACTCAATGAAATCATCCTTGGTCTTGTAAAACAATGACTAGATGAATCAGAAAAATTGTACTGTGGTACCAGGTTGCCTGAATCGAAATCCGAGTTTCTTGGGCAGGCTTTTTATTCCTTAGAGCTTATTTATACTTCATTAACCACACCTGTAAAAAAAGTTATAATATTTAGTGTCTATTTTATATGATTGTAATGGGGATTAGATGGATAGTTTTCATAAAAATGATGCCATACAAAAAAAAATGCTATTCTGAAATTTGCTTTTCTGACTTTGTAATACTGTATAGTTCATTCATTTTCCCTGTCATCCTGATTCTTTGCATGAACTTCCAAATGTTATGTATTTGGTGTAAATTTTCCAAACATACCTACTATGAACAATGCTGGTATGATTATTATAACTTAGTTTAAATATTCTATACTTCAAATTCTAATAGTTATTTATATTGCTAGAGGGAACATTCAATTTATATATATATATATATATATATATATATATATATATATATATATAAATTATATAAGGATATTTATTTAATGTTTAGTACTATACTTGCATTTTTAATTAGAAATTTAAGGTTTATAAAATATTTTCTTTTACAAAAACAGATAACCACAATTTTAATTATATTAATTTGTATGTGTTTGGAATGCAGTGTGTATTCATATTTTCCCAGTTTCATGTACACTGAGTGGCCATATTATTATGATTTCTGAACACATAATAATCTGGCCACTCAGTGTATGTGTGTGTGTGTGTGTGTGTGTGTGTGTGTGTGTATGTGAGTATATATGTGAGTATATATATATATATATATATATATATAGCCTGGTGTATGAATTTGTGCATGGGTGGGGTCTGGCCAGCCTGGCCCGGGGGAGGGGACATGGGTGGTTGACCAATCTGCCTGCTGGTCAAACTCCTAGTTGAGAAGACAATTTGCATATTAACCTTTTATTATATAGGATATACACTGAGTGGCCAGATTATTGTGCATTCAGAGATCATAATAATCTGGCCATTCAGTGTGCATGTGATCTAAACTATGTAAAAGAGCTGTCAGTCACTAATCCGTGGGTCTATAAATGGAATAAGTGAAACATATCTATCTTGAGTGGCCTTTATTCTTACAAAGGCAATGCCAAGGAGGCAGTATCTCCTTGCCCCTACAGACAATCTTACAGATCTACATTCTTAGCAAACTATGCCAGAATTTTAGAACTGTGACTCCTAGAAGGATCCCTAGTCATGAAGTCTAGGACCCATAGTTCTGTCTTTCCTATGAATTATATTATCAATTATAGGGTGAAAGTCTTCTATTCAGTGATGACAAGCAGTGGTTCGATTTAACATGCTCATGCCATTTTTCATACTTTTGTGTTTTATTTTGTGAAAATCTTCTATTCAGTGGTGATACTATAAAACCAATACTCTAAAATTGAATGGTTCTGCAGAGAAAAAACTAATAAACCTTCCTGGATAAAGAGTATAGAGAAAATAAGATTGTTAAAAGGTTTGTTTTTAACGAAGGTAAACAAACACTAACAGGTGAATATGTTGAAAGCAAATATAGAACCTCTTTGTGTTTTCACAGGAAAAGGTGGGAACCCCACCTCAGCATGATAACAATTATGCAGAAAGAATAACACATTCTCAATTCCAGTGTGATAGTGTTTATATTTTTAGGTACAATGTGATTTTTAACTTGTTAAGTTTGCAATTAAAAGGAAGGTAAATGCATGAATAATTCATGATGAATAAAAACAGATTATGTAAAAAATAATAATACTAGTCATGTTTTTAGGAATTTAAGGAAAAATGTGTTCATTTCTTTCAAAGATCCATTACCTCCGATGAAAAGTATTGAAGAACAGACTTTTTAAAGCAAAAGTAAATTTGTCTCTTGAAATATTTCAGTACATTTGGAATTCATTGATTCGTTTAATCCTCAGAACTCCTAGTGGAGAAATCATTATTGAAACACAAATCAGAATAAAATTGTAAGTAATTTTATTTATGTCAACATTAAGAAGAATTTGGGAGGTGCTTATAGTTATTTACATGCCTATTCAACATCCTACCTAACAGAATATTATAATTTTTGTAACATTAAAGAATTTTTGGACTCAATTTGAAATCTCTCATAACAGTGAATATAACCATTTAGAGTAAGGACAACTAAATTTAAGGTAAATTATGAAACATCAAATCAGTGTATCCAGCTCTTTATCATGGTTGAACTGTCTCAACAATGTAGACCTTATGTAAGGAGCCTGACAACTATTTTTTAAAATGTTAGCACTTTAATTATTGAACAACAAATATATGATAATTACATATGAATTTGATCCATTAGTTGTCCAAGCTAAGGAGGGCTTTCTTGGAAATACTGTTAGCTGGTCAATTACTCAATGTGTCTGAAAGAAAAATAAGTTACATTTATTAAAAATGTATTTCAGCCAAAACCGGTTTGGCTCAGTGGATGGAGCGTCGGGCTGAGGACCGAAAGGTCCAAGGTTTGATTCCGGTCAAGGGCATGTACCTTGGTTGCGGGCACATCTCTAGTAAGGGATGTACAGGAGACCGCTGATAGATGTTTCTCTTCTCATCGATGTTTCTAATTCACTATCCCTCTCCCTTCCTGTCTGTAAAAAATCAATAAAATATATATTTTTTAAAATGTATTTCACATGGACACTGACAATAGCGTGGTGAGGGCCTGGGAAGGGAGGCAGGTTGGTGGAGGTCAATGGGGTAAAAGAAGGGGACACCCAGCTAGTGTGGCTCAGTGGTTGAGCATTGACTCATGCACCAGGAGGTCACAGTTCGATTCCTGGTCAGGTCAGGGCATATGCCTTAGATGCAGGCTCTATCCCCAGTAGGAAGCATGCAGGAGGCATTCGATCAATGATTCATCATAGATGTTTCTATTTCTCTTATTCTCTCTTCCTCACTTTGAAATTAATAAAAATCATATATTTTAAACGGGGGACATATGCAATACTTTCAACAACAAAGTTAAAATTTTAAAAATATATTGTGGGGGAAGGGGTGAGTGGAGTTATTTATAACAAGGTATAGGGGGAATAAATGGTGATGAAAAATAATATAAAGAGATAATATTATAATAATGGGACGATATGTACACATGTAATACATTAATAAAAGTGGAAAAAATAAAGAGATAAAATACAATTAACAGTTCATACTGTATTCTATTTTCATTTAGATGTTTCATAAAATTATTTTAATGTATAAAATAATTGAATGTACAAATTTATATTATCATTTATAAATAAATAGGCAAGGGAGATACATCTTAGAAGGAAAAGGATTATATCCTACCAAGTATAATTCTGAGAGTGTTTTATTCTTGCATTGTTAATCATATGCAGATATGTACTAGAACTATTGTTACATCCATTTTCTTAATGTCTTCTCACCTTGTTAAAGTAAAGTTTAAGAAGCTCTTGGAAGAGTAATAGGCTACATATACTGGATTATGGAGTGAAAATTTCAGTTATATATTCTTTTTTAAAAATATATTTTATTTATTTTTTTACAGAGAGGAAGGGAGAGGGATAGAAAGTCAGAAATATTTATGAGAGAAACATCGATCAGCTGCCTCCTGCACGCCCCACAGTGGAGATGTGCCCGCAACCAAGGTATATGCCCCCGACCGGAATCGAACCTGGGACCTTTCAGTCCACAGGCCAACGCTCTATCCACTAAGCCAAATCGGTTCTGGCCAGTTATATATTCTTAATTAGTTTCTAATTTTTTCTGTAATCTCATCATGAGTCTCTACTAGAAAATAGTGTTGACCCTATATATGATACACTGCTTACTGTAATTTTATTTTATATTTATATTTTTATTTTGTTATTGACTTCAGAGAGAAAGAAAGAGGGAGATAGAAACATCAACGATGAGAGATTATCATTGATCAGCTGTCTCCTGCACACTTCCTACTGGTGATTGATCCTGCAATCCAGGCATGAGCCTTGACTGGAATGAAACCTGAGACCCTTCAGTCCGAAAGCTAACACTCTATCCACTGAGCTAAACCAACTATGTGGGTTGCTGGCATTTTAGATTATTCTTGAGGGGACTCACTAAATTATACTTGCTTATTTAAATTGAACTTCACCTCCAGTGTGATTTGAAATTTGATGAGTAAATAGCACCCTATGTACATTATAAACTTATTGTTAGAATTAAGTGAAATAAAATACACAGCATAAAGAAATATGAATAAATAATTCTGTGAAGCAATAATTTTATACCTTGCCCTGCTGCATTTACAAAATAAGCATTCACATCATATTCTATATTGGGGAAAGAAAAAAATACTTTGCACTTTGAGATAAACAAAACAAGCAAACAATGACAATAACAACTGACAAAATAGAATCATTCCATCTATCTTTATTCCACAAATTAACCCATATCTTGAACTTTCTTGTAAGTTGCAGGTCTCCTAAAAAATAATTTTATCCTGACATTTGCAATATGATGCCACACATATGTGACAATCTTTATTTATAAGATACTCATGTAATATATTGTCTAATCCAGATATATTGAGGGCTTTAATAATTCTGAAGATTCTAGACACACTTAGATGACTCAGACTGGCCACTGTAGGTAAGACATACTGACTGACTGAGGTGAGTAACTCTAGAAACTGAAAATTATAAAAATAAACTAACCTGGCCATAAAGACTATCTCGCCAGCAGCCCAGGAGAACCTGGCCTTACCCATACCATTAAAGGAAAAAAAATGTGACTAAGTTGAGATATCAAATATGTATGAAAAATTTTTACCTATTTTTTCTCTAAGTTTAGTGGGGTGTGGTTTCACCTAATTAATCCCAATGAGCACTTAGGAATCTTGTGATTTGGTGAGATCTCTGCTATTAATTTGTAATGTTTTCTATGGCTAATGAAGGATATATATTACTTGCTTTTTTAATTGTATCGCATTTTTTAGTATTCCAATCCTTTAAAAATTCAATCAGCATAGTTTATTATGTGTAATATTAATGTGTCCGCTCTTTGGAACTTCATATAGACCAAACTATAAGAAATACATTTTTTACTAAGTCATAAAGACCAACTTGGACAGAATCTATTTATACTTATTTGGTAACAAAGAATATATGCTAATTCAATAATTTTATCAATGAAATAATTATTGTACCTGACATTAATTTGATTGTGTTTGCAATGAAACATTTAAATAAATAAAATTTTAACTTAAAAATGATTTGTGAGAATGAGTTACACTGAATACTGCTAATTTACTAAATATTGAAGTTAGTCTTATTCATTCATTATCTGTTCAAGAGAAACATTTGGAAAATGTTCTACACATTTGGAATATGAAGATCAATATGTTGACATGAAATATATAAAATTAGCATCTCTGACACCAAATATATATTCTATTTTGAAAAAAGCCACAAAAAGTGTGAAATATAAGCATCATATAAATGCATATCATGGTTTAATGTTTCTTTAAAGTCTAAACTCTCAAGTTTTCATTTAAATCTCTTAGTAATGGAATAATCACATTTTTTTTATCCTATCTGCCTTTATTTTCTACATTATTTTTTTGCAACTAAGTATTTGTACAACCTGCTCAATGTTTTATACTTCTCTGCTTGGTTTTATCCATGCCAGATGAAGTAAATTATACAAGGAAAAAATCACAGAGCAAGTGGAACATGAGCTTTGTCTTAAAAGAAAAATGTAACACAAACAAATTGTAAAAAAGTTTTGACTACCAGGCAAATGAGCATAGAATTGATTTAATGGATACCATAGAACCTCTGTTTTCTCTTTCATTCTAGTTATGTGTGCGTGTGTGTGTGTGTGTGTGTGTGTGTGTGTGTGTGTGTAAGCCATCCATTTTCTATTTCCAGATTTTGAGATCTTATTGCTTTGAGGGCCATTCAAATTAAAAAGGAGGTTTGATCTACTAGTTTAGCAAATGGATTATGAACAAGAAAACAGCAAGGGCTGTTTCTTATTTCCATTTTTATAAAACTAAGTGAAACCAGTTCTGAGAAATTATCATATTTACTTAAGACAAAATTAAACCAATGGTTTAGAGGTAAGTAGAAAATCAAGCATCCCCTCTTTTCTTACTACAAATAAAAGAAAACAGTTGGCAGCCTGGACAATAGGAACCTGACTTTGTAAAACTGCAGCCAAAGCTGCTCTGTTGATCAAACAGCAATGACTATCAATCTGAGAACATGCCACCACCATGATTCTTTCAGTCATAGTTTGCAAATACCTCCTTCTAAAATGAAATCTGTCTCCTATGATTAACCATCAGGACCATAAGGTCGATAAATCCAAACAACAGAATATTTTCTTGTCTAAATTATTTTATAAATTAGAAAATTATGCACATTTGAGATACAAATGTTACTAAATGTTATTTAGCCTAATCTATAAAAGCCAGGGGCCATCACAACCTAAATGACCAGATAGACAATAGAACAGCAGGCTGCATAGGGCAACCAGACCGGCAAGGGGATTAGTGAGAGATGACCAATGACTAAACAGCAGGCTACATGGGGTGACCATGTCAGCAGGGGGTTTTAGTGAGGGATGATCAAATGACTGAACAGCAGGCTGTGTGGGGTGAGCAGGCTGGCGGGGAGGCGGGGGAGGGCAGTTGGGAGTGATCAGGTTAGCGAGAGGGGGCATAGAGTGACCAGGCTAGCAGCAGGGAAGTTGGATGTGACCAGGCTGGTGGGGGGGACGGCAAGT